>CAUYON010104662.1:0-37644 GCA_963573935.1 Arctocebus calabarensis | reverse complement strand
ATATATATATATATATTTGAGACAGAGCCTCAAGCTGTCACCCTGGGTAGAGTGCTGTGGCATCACAGCTCACAGCAACCTCCAATTCCTGGGCTCAAGCGAGTCTCCTGCCTCTGCCTCTCAAGTAGCTGGGACCACAAGCGCCTGCCACAACGCCCCGGCCATTTTTTGGTTACAGCCGTCATTGTTTTTTGGCGGGCCCGGGCTGGATTCGAACCCGCCAGCTCAGGTGTACGTGGCTGGAGCCTTAGACCACTGAGCCACAGGCGCCGAGCCTTAAATATGAAATATTATACATCAATAACAATTCCTCTGCATTGAAGCATTAATGTAAGATGTTGTGTTTCTAGTAAATGACCCACTTTCAATGGCTGCAAACTAAACCCATCAAAGGGCAGCATACTTGCGACTGCTTTATTCTGAGTGATATTAACCCAGACAAAAGAACTCCTTCCCCCTCATTTGTCCCTTTCTGCATAATAAAAACTACAAGTAGACCAGCCTGAGGGATAAAAGCCCTAACTCACCTTAGCCGAGCAAGCCAGGAGAACCTTCTCTCTTTCTCACAGAATTGGGTCTTCCCTTTTTTCTGTCTCTACAGCGTAAGAGGAAAGGAAGGAAATGCTGCCATGTGTTCAGATTTTACTGAGAATTTTTCTAGCATCACTTGTTTTCCCAAACCAACCCGAGCATCTAAGAAGGCATGGCGCTTGAGAATTTAAAACATCATCAAATACAGTTTAGAAGTGTGAATAGTGCAACCACAGTCTACCATGGCCCATGGTCCAAAAAACCTTTTAGTCACCATCGTCCTGAACGTGGTGGCCCTCTGAGAGAGGGGAAAGCAGTGTTTCTAGGAAGCAAACTATGGCTGCCACTTGCCTGTCATTTTAGCTCTTGCTCAAATTTTCCTTCCCCCCAAATACTCTGTGGAATCTCATCAGTGCAACCGCTTCCTCTCGAGTGGCACTGAGTGTATCTTTCCAATGGTGCATGGGGGCGTAAGCTCAGAACGCCCATTAGCATTAATGGGAGTTATCCGCGTAAATCCCTTCACATCGATTAGAGAACAGGCCCCTTTTGATTTTAGAAATCTTTCCTGTGAGGATTTCCCCTGTGTCTAGTATGGGCATATAAATGGCCATTTTATTGTATTAAATATGTATCACATCCATCATTTTTAATGCTGTGCTGTGATGAAGGCTTCTCAGTTCTAGGATCAGTTCAGAAAATATTTAAACTTGGCAAGCTAAACAAGCCTCGGCTAAGAAAGCTTAAGGGCCCCATTCAGAGGAACATTATCTACCATTTATGCTTGATTGAAAACACGCACACGCGCGTACACACACACACACACACACAACTGAAATTGCTCAGGAAAAATGTGTGGACAACATTGTTTTTGACTAAATTGCAGGCTTTTAATATTCATCAGCGGTGACTTTCCCATTATTCAGCCAAGAAAATCTGTACACAAACAAGGAGAGAGAAATACACCAACGATCGCTAGTGTTTGTTAAAACAAAATTATAACCCTATGGAAGGTCGAGGTAGGGCCTTCCCTAAGGTGGTTATGTCGCGTGAACGCTACACGATTATCTCTCCCTGATAACTGCATTTATGTAAACTTGCAGATTAGAAAGGAAAGGAAACCTGTAAGTTTCCCCACTGGTACTTTATGAACTGTAACTTGGGTACTGGGGAGTGGCTAGCCCAGGACTCCCGCAGCAGAGGCTGTAGATTAGCCAGACTGCAGGCCTCACTGACCCCGTGAACTATTCACTTTGACCTTCCCTGGCCGTTTCTCTTCAGTTAACCTGGGTTCCCATCACTCCCGATTCACGTCAGCCGTCTTTTCACACCTTCTCCCATTTGCTTAGTAAAGTACCTTCAGAGCCTGGCCAGGAAACTTTGATCATTGCACTGCTCATTCTAGACATTGGACCCTTAGCAAGCTAGGCAGGTGCTCAGATCCTCAAGTTCATTCTCTGGAAAATGGGAAAATGATACATTTGTTGGAAGAGTTTGTTCAGTATACAATGAAACAGTGTTGGTGAAGCTTCTGCTCAGACTCCAGCCTGGATTAGGTGTTCAGTACTTGGCAGACCTTATTACTAGTAACCTGTGTAACGCTGATAAAGAGGATGTGGAAACAGGCTTGGGAATCCGTGTGCTCACTGCATCAGCCAACCCTGGATGGGCTTTCTGGCCCTGCTACCCCATGCATAGAGGAAGTGTCACCCCAGCAAAAAGCATCACAGACATGAAGAGGAAGAAGCCCATTTCTCAGCTTATCTTCCAGGGAACATTGACATTTTACACAGTACGGAGACAAAGAGAAATTTTGTCCTTCTCATTACCATGTATCTCCAACCACAAGTTTTTTTTCAGAGTAAGTATGGCTTTATTGCAAAGCTGCTGCATCCTTTAAGAGTTGCTAATAGGGGAAATACAACCTTGATTCTGCAAGAACCAAGAAGAGCTCTCGAGTGCAGACATGCACGTTGATGGGCGGCTCATTCTATGCGGGAGATACCCAGTGTGGCCAGCACCTCTATCGAGCAGAAAACGCTTCATGTAATCAAAACGAGTTTCGCTGGATTCATTCAAGGGGTTTATGTGTGATCATATATATTTGGTATTTCTTAGATACCTCTTAGTTTGTTAATCTTTTCTTCTTCCTTATATTTGCTTCATGCTTAGATTTTCCTTGGGTCTCAGGGAGAACGTTGATTTGCTGGTTCTTCTTCCAGCAGATCCCTCTCAATATTGTATTACCCCTTACTGAATTCATTGAACTGCTTTTATATCAGCTGGCCAAGAAAGTGACCTCTTCATTCTTTCCTTTTCCTTTCTTTAATTTTTTTTTTTTTTTTTAAGAGGAGTGTATTCAGTTCACCCTTAAACATATCTCACAGCTCTGGCGTCATCATGTATTTTTAAAATCTCCCTTGGCCTTCTCAGACCTTTTTTTCCCTTCGAGCCTTTTTACAATAAAAGGGAACTTCCAACCATGTCCAGCAAGTCATACAAGACAGCATTACAGAGGGGAAATCAGTGACATTTACAGAAGAAGAATATTAGGAGGACAGTTGTGGGCTTATTTGTTAAGATGAATGGGATTGGCTTATTAAAGATCTGGTTTTTCATATGTATACATGTGAGTATGTAAAGATGGGGGATGTGGGTGGAGGAGAGAGGCAGGATTTAAGAAGACAAAGGCCTAAGGCAATTTACATTAGGGTTTACAATGGTTTTGCTGCAAGCATGCAGAACTAACTGGGTTTAGATTAAGGCAGTCTAATTAGTGTCATGTCAAACTGGCAGTGATCATAAGACAAGAGAGAGGTCACTCTTGTCATCTTCTTGGTCGTTTGCCCTTAAATATAGAGCTGCATAAAGTACAATCTCCTTCTTGTTAATGGAAGCGGAATATGTATAATCTGCACATGAAATGAAAAGAAAATGTGTAAGGAAATTTCTTTTTCCCATTTCCTCGTCAGGAGCTGTGAATTTTAGTGCGAATTAAAGTAAGGCTAATTCTGCAGTCATCTTCTGACCTGTCAGGGTAGCTGTCACCCTCACGTCTCTCAATGCAGGTCTTCAGCTTCTTCTCGCTGAGTGCAGCCTTTGCCGACTGACAGAAAAATACCGACCATGACAAGAAAAAAGAACATAATGTCCTTTTCACCCATCACTACTCAAAATTGCTCAATCTTTACTGACATATTATTATACATTGTTTCTCTGAAAAAGCACTTGCTTTCTTTTGTATATAAGAAGTACAAAACTTTCAAGAGACAAGAAACTGTTCTTTAGAAAAGATTAAAGCCTGTAATTATTTTAAATTGTCTATTAATATGCAATATGTTGTCCTTTAACATGAATAAGGTGTAGTGAGGTGCTTGAGTCATTAACGGAGCGCCCACTCCTGCCTCTGTCGTTAAGGATCTGTCACTTCTTTTATTACGGACCCAAAGGCACCGTGGTGGGATCGGCTGCTGTGTTTTGAGACTACTGTCCCAAGCTTGCGGAAAAAAAATCTTTAAAAATTTATTGAAGACGAGGTGGAAAACCATCCAGTCGCTACTAAGTCAAGTCCATAAAAAAGGGTTGGAAGTCATATTTAAAGATTTTCTTCCATCTTTTATTTGTCCCCTTTTCTGGAAAAAAAGGGAGAGCACCCCCTTCTAAAATTTGCTGTTAGCATCTGTGAAAAGCACAGAAAAATAGTCCTTATAGTGCGAAGGAAAATTAAAGCATGCAGGGGTATGGGGACATCTCAGAATTGACTACCAACATCCACACAGCCATCAGGCCACCAAATGCAGATTAGAAAATCAGTGTGCAGACGCAGATGCCCCTGATGACAATGACTCTCCACGCACCTGTGTGGTGAGTGCCTCACACAGTGGGCGACTCAGGATTAACCATAACGAGGTGCCGTGGAAGTGTGTTTGAGTCTTCTGTGGGGGCTGACAATTTCCTTTCCTTTGATGAGTCCCGCATTCTCAATAATTCTGGACAATTACCTATTAGTTCTTGTTTTGAGAACAATATAGAGATCAAGTACTCACTGTGAATAATTAACCAATAGACACAGGAAACACTCCGAAACAGTGGTTTTTATTTCAAGAGGCATCATCTGAGGTATATAAACACCCTCTGCTGCGGGTCCTTGTTTTCTTAATTCACAATATTTTTTGGAGTATCATCACTATTTTATTTTAACTGAGGGAAGTATGTGTTATTTCATCACATGACATTTCTTTGAAAAATCTTTCTTGTCTCGATGTGGACCTTAATGCATTATGCAAAACCCAGGAATTTAGATTTTTGACATTGCATACACTCACAATATATTCTAAGGGGAGACATTATATGCTCACTTCTTGTGGAATCCTGTAGCAGCTGCTTGGTTAATATAATATGTTGAAAAATATTTATGTAGTTTGTTTTCTTTTCTGTCAACCCTGGTATCTTATGAATTTTTTTTTCAAATGGCCAGTAGCTAAAGTAGTGACTTTAGTTTGACTTAATATTATGCCACACTGACAGATGAAAACTCCTTCTAAAAATGTCATTTGAGTGCTCGACTAATTTGCATTTAGCTCGAAAGCTTTTAGTGCTTTGCACATTCACATTATAAACATTTGGGTGAACATTAATACCCCAGCTAAACAAAAATGCTATTCACTCCAACCATTTCTTCCACTACATAAAAACTATAAATGATTCTCCTACCCCCCCAAAAAATAAGAATGCAACCCGAAAATCAATTACAGTAACTATTTAGAAATGTAAAGGAAAGGCAGTAAAAAAGTGACAAAAAATCTTTAATTGTAGGGAAAATGTGCATCTTTTTTTCCCCCAACATGTGAATAAAATGCATTTCCTTTAACAATCACAGTTACAATAGATCCATGCATCTCACAGGAAAAAATTGACAATTTGATTATGACTTGTACTTTTTGCCGGGGCCATGAAAGTGGTTTATGTTTGAAATGTATCAGCTGGAAAGTACTTATTACTCATAAACGCTCTGCTATTTCACTTTCTGCAAAGTGAGCTGTTAACAGATACAATTTGAGCAGAATAGCCAGAGGAGGCCTTTTGATATGCAGAAGAGCTGACCCGCGTGCTGAGCCTTTAATTGGGTTTTTAATTTTCCAGGCCATCTGACAATATCAAACATGATCCCAGTGCTTGAAATGCTGATTGGAGGCTAAGAAGGATGTACTACAACATGGCATTATGGAGAGAAAGAGGAAGGACTCAGGTAGAGAGGAAGATACTCAGAGCCAAAGCATCTGCCTTGTGATTTTTGCTGGTTTTACAGACTATTTCCAAACAGTTTGGCATTTCATTTTCAAAGATGAACATCTGATTATTTTGTAGTTATAGTGAAGATGTTTGAAAATATTTCTAAATCATACATCGTAAGCTACTTAGCAAAACGGATCTGCTCAAATGAGTTGGAATTGGAAAAAAGCATTTTGCAGTTTAGCAAGTTTTCTTAGGCAAACCTACAAAAGTCAGAAAGTAAGGTTGTTGAGAAAAATTTTAATTAATTTGCTATTATTGGATGTTTTCTGTGAAAATCTTCTGAGCCACAAGCCTTCTTTTCCAATTGTGATGTTATCAATTTTATAAAAATAGACACTGCTGAAATGGTCGTTTTAGTCAATGTCAAGTAGATGCTCATTTATAGCTATCAAAATGCTTGAAAAAGAGGAGCATAAGATTTATTTTGGCTTTGGACAGCTTATTCAGTAAACACTTTTTTTATTTGCTCATTTGTAAGGATAAAGAGAAGAATAAAATCTAATTTATTATTTTATTAGAAGTTGGTATCAGAGTGATGCAGGACTGTGGATTTAAGAAATCTGTAAATCTCTTTAATAAAGGCCTGGGGAATTATTAGCAAGGACAAATGTAAAATGCTTGACAGTTACATTTCTAAAAGAAAAACACAATAATCTCATTAAAGAAATTACTGACAGCAGCTCACAGATGTTAATGGCTGAAGTAACAAAGGACACCCCATATCAGACAGGAGATTATCTTTTTCCTCTTTTAGAATTTTACTATCGATCTAACTTACTGCACATATCGAAATAACAAGTTTCAGTTTTTAACTCAACAATCCTCTTTCTCAGCAATAATAGGCAATTTAGAGCAAAAAATATTTTTATATAAAGGCCACTAGAATTTAAACACAAAGAGCTGATAAAACCATTAAAGGGAGAGATTCATGTGAAAATAGTACTGTATTGTGCAATGTAACAATTTAGGGAAGACTGCCCTAAAACTAAATAATATTTACCTTCTGGGATACATACAGCTATAATTATAGATATATATGTATTTATATATCTATAAATTTTCTGTCTCAAAGGCTATATAGAAATTACTTGATATATGTGGTAAATTCATAGCATTGAGAGTTAAAATTGCATTTTTTCTTTTTCATGGCCACTTTCTATCATTATCTTTAAGAAGGAGTAAACAAATTATTCATTGAAAAGAAAGTCAAGAACTCTGCAATAAACAATAGATTTTACCTGAAAGGAAAAGAAAAGCAGTTCTAAAAGATTATCGATGTTATCTCTCTAATAATCTTACTTACTAACAGAGTACGTGATTGGGTTCCTTTAGCCTTCTCTAGTGCCTTTTGAGATATTTTGCATAATATGCCAAACCATGCTACACAACTTGCTACATAACATCATGCTGGATGTTATTCATTTAAATCCAAATTAAGAAATATGGTTTGTATGCTTAATTCTTTAATGTTTCACCTGAACCTCTTAAATGTTTCAGTGTTCTAAAAGCTGCACATTTATGTTAAGATGCAGTAAATATTCAATTGTGTCCATTTTGTGCTTGAGAAAATGAAGGCATTTAGAAACTATTGATCAGAATAATGTTTTCAGATGTGTTAATACAGCTAAGGAATCTTAAATCTTGGGTAGAGATTTGCTGGGCCCACTGCCTGACCAAGACCTCAGCAGTACGAATCTGAATCCCAGCACACTGTGGGAATTTATAAGCCACTGATGAACACTCTTCTTAAGTTTTGCTACATCTAAATTCAAGATGAAATGGTTTAAATTTTAGGTGCAACCTCTTTGATGGAGAAGAATATGGGGAAACTTAGGAATGCTTTTTCTGGTTTAGGAAGAGATCTCTTATGCCATGATATTACATTAACTTAAAATATAATATGCAGATAACAATGTTACCCTACATCTCGAGTTGAGTGTCATCTAAGCAAGCGGTTAAAACACATAGTCAATTTTGCCTACAATCTTTATTTTTCCAAAGTAAAATTTTACTTGAATGACTATATGATTTATGAACTAAAAACCGTTCTTGTGATTTAGAAAAACAACTGGATTTAACTTTTAATTTTTTTCACCCCATTCTAAAAATTCAAGTATTTAATTATTTCGTCTTTGACTTGTAAGTTGTTGGTACAATAAGAGAGAGGTAAAAAAACCAAGCCATGAAATAGAAACAAATTTTATTCTACACACATAAAGCCCTCTGAATAGCTTATACATTATGTTTATAATTTTTTTAAGAAGTATTTTATATGGTTCTTATTCCTAATTTCAAAATACTTCTAGTGTATCAAATTTTTTTTCAAGGAACAAAATGAATGTATATGGTAGTTAATGATCCATTGGACTGGTTTAAGGGTTAATACATTTATTTTCTGGGTCTTGACCCAGAAGAACTCTCATAGGCTCTAACAAGGATCATTCTGTAGTAGAAACTACACCATGGACACAACGCCTCAATCACCAGGAAGAGTAAACTTTAAGTAAGTATAGCTATTCTCACTCCTGGCCACCTGCAAATGAAAATGTAGGGAGGACACACATTTTTCCTAGAATCCTGGTTGGATTAAAAACAGAGAAAACATCCAGGAATCCATGGACGGCAATTGTTTTTCCGTGCAGCCAAGAAAAGAAGATATTACATTTAGGGAGCACCAAATATGTGCTTTTATGCATGTTGCTTCCTGTGATTAAGAGATTTTATTTTTTCATTTTTAGATGCACAGAAAAATTGAGAAAATAGTATATGGCAAGTTCCCATATACCCTGAACCCAGCTTCTCCTATTATTAACATCTCATACTGACATAATATTATTTTTGTTGCAATTATTAAACCAGTATCAATATGCTGTTGTTAATTAAAGTCCCTACTTCATTCAGATTATCTTAGTTTTTACCCAATGCCCATTGTTTTTGTGTCAGGATCCCGACCAGGATTCCACCTTACATTTAGTGTCATTTTTCCTGAGGCCTTTCTTGACTATGACAGTTTCTTAGTCTTTCTTTGTTGATGATTGTGACAATTTTTGAAGTGTACTGGTCAGGTATTTGTAGACTGCCCCTCTATTGGAATTTTTCTGATGTTTTTCTCACATGAGACTGGGTTGCCTCATTTGATTTTAATCACAATCCTATTGAATTGATATTTTGCACATGAAGAAATGGAAGTGAATAGGGTTGAAGTAAATTAACAGCTACCCAGCTATTAAGAGATCTGTGACACTCATGCTTCTGTGTGTCCAGATACACTATGCTGGCGTTATAGCTTTACACGCTTATGTTTAAAAGATGCCCTGTATTTGTTTATTTCATTCATTTCTATGGGGTTTAATTTATTTTCTCATGTGATAAGGGTCTAATTGCCTATTTTGCCAATGGTAAACAGGTAAATAAATTAAATGGGAATACAAAATTAGCTTGAGATTTATATTAAGAAAAAACAGTCAAGTTCATGATACTTTGAAACTTCAAATAGTTAGCTTCTTCCAGCACACTCCACTACAGTGTTTTTTTTTAAGGGTCAAGGTAAAGGGGCAAAACTAGTTAACCATTTGCCTCTCTGCTGCATCCAATTCCCTGGTAGATAAAACCTCAGGGCCATTCTATAGATCAAGCACTGTTTGGGGAGACAGGCTGCTCTATTCAGCAACACAGCTGACTTAGAGTCCTCAGGTAGCCAAAGGGACAGCTTCTGGGAGGTGAAAACCAGGCAGCCTGGATGTATGGCGTGGGGAGGTTTGCTTCATCTTGAGCACTGCCTTTGCCTCCTCTGTAACTATTGATCAGACCGTGAGTTATGAATGAAGATAAAAGACAATTCATCCTGTAGGAGACCACGTTGAGGTCAGTGCTTTTGCATAGATACAGTGTGGGAGACATGACTTACCCGTGGAAACACAGTGATGGTTATACTGGACAATAGAGCTGCTTAAAGGACTTAGCTTGGGAGCTTTTGAAAGACAGAGACTCGGGGTTCACTCTAGGCCTATTCAATAAGGCTCCAGGAGTGTGGCCTTGACATCTGAATTTCTGAGTTGAGAACTACTGACCTGTATATATACATAAAAAAAATTCCATGTAATATGTTTTGCCAAAATCTTTTATTAGGGGGCATTTAACTAATTGAGGACATGCCAGTTCTTAAGTGTACAAAAATGAATAATACAAATGTGCCTGCTGTCAGGAAGAGAATAGTCTAGTGGGGGTGGAGGATGGAACAGTAATCAAACTACAATATAATGGAGCAATAATTAAGGCAGTTGTAATATGCCAAGGGAGTGCTCTTGAGTGAGTATTCTGCAAAGCATCAGGGGAGCAAACAGCTAGCTCAATTGATGGTACCATTTCACTATAAAATATGGAGAGATTTATAAGACCTCCCTGAGCTTGATTTTTCTTTCCCTTTTTTTTTTTTTTAAGGTTGGAGTACATTATATCCAAAGTTCATTAAATATGTGCTTGTAGGAAAATGCTACTGTGTGCTAATTATTTAACGATATCTTTTTGGAGCACTCTCAGATACTCAGTTAAGTTTTCAAGTTGGGCTGAGTGCAGTACCTATTTAATCAACCCACCTTTAGAACGTATCAGTCGGTCACTTTTCCCAATAACCATCACTGCACAACAAACACTCCGCAACTTAGCGAATGGAAATATTAAGTCTGCTCACAAATCTGCAATTTGAACAAGGATCAACCCAGCAGTTTGTTCCTCCTTGCTGTTTATTACCTCCTTAGGCAGGTGGATGCAGAGACCATCTGCATCATAAGACTCTAATATGGGATAATACAAGAATAGTATCTACCTTAAAGAGTTGATCTAAACCTGATTCATTCACATGTTGACGCAGATACTCCAGCAGCTGGAAGGCTGGAGCAGCCTGGGCTCCCTGGACATCTCCCTCTGTCTCTCAGCAACCACTCTGTGTGGTCTTCCTGTGAAGCTCAGATTTCCAGTTGGGTATCTTAAGAGAGCCCAGGGTAGCTGTATCACCTTTTCTTACCCAGATTCAGAGGTCACGGAGTGTTATTTCTACCACAATCCATTGTTAAACACCAATCACCTAAGCCAGCCCCATCCAAGGGGACAGGAATTAGAGTCCACTTTGTCTAATGTTTGTAGACTGCAATGGTCCCTAAACATCAGAACTTTCTACATGATAACAGTCGGTTTTAACATTGTGTTTTTGACTCTTTAGTTTTACATACTCAACCTTTTATAGTAGATGCAGAAGTCAAGAGAAATAATAGCTGCTTTCCTGTAATGGCAATTCCTGGAAGAGTTGAAAGCCGGTGAAATATAACTAATCACAGAATTTACATAGTATCTATATCTCTAACCATAAAGCCACCAGCACACTTTGTATATTTTATCTTATTTCATCCTTCTAACAACTCTTTAAGGTAGATACTATTCCTGTATTATCCCATATTAGAGACTTATGAAAGGAAGAAATTTCCATAAGGTCAAAACGCTAGCAAAGGCAGGCTAAAGATTTTCACCAAGTGGTCCTGACTCTAGAGTCCAAGCTCTTAATAGGCATACTAACCGATAAAGATCATCGTGGCCTAGATATTCTGTACAATAAGCTGACACACATTATTTACAAGGTTTCTTCCTTCCGAAGGAATTTTGAAAGTTACCTAACTCTTGTTTCCTCTTTCAAATTCCTTCCATGTATATATATATATTTATTGTGACCTAGTACTGTTCATTGCAAATTTAGAAGCTTGGCATGAATAAAGTAAAATTTATACACATCCTTGACTTCCAAGCTTAAACATTATGAAAACATTACAAGAGATCTTTCCTTAAGATCCAACACATGTAGGTAATCATGGATTCTTACGTCTTCTGCCCTTGGGAAACTGAAGCACCTATTGTCTCCTAGCATGATTCATATTTATGTCCTGAGCAAACACTGGGAAATCTGCAAAGAATATATGAAACTGAGTTTCAAATGAGCGTCTTCCCCTTTAAATGTATTCTTTTGTCTACTCCGTGTGGGGCTTTGTCAGAAATGTCTGAATCATTTCTCATCTCATTTTTGCATATCCCTATTTCCTCTGACGAAGGTAGATGTGATGTAAGCAATGAGGAGGGAAACGCTTTCCGGGAAACACACTGCTCCACACTCCCTTCTGCCAACATTTGATTCATCACGTTAGCAATAAAATGCCTTTCCATTCAGGACTGCTGCAGTCTGTCCAGGGGAGGAACTGGGTGTTTGCAGGGCCTCCCACTGGGAGCAGAGACAGCAGCATGCCGTGTGCTCAGCTGCCCAATTAGGTCACGGGACAGTCTAGAAATCGAGGAAATAAGGGTGTCCGGTGACCTGGAGATCAGGTAATCAGTGGAAGCAAAGTGTAAAGGAACGGGGGATGGTGGCCTAAAGGGGGCAACAAGGTGGGGCTCGAGGGAGAAGCAGAGTCCTAGAAATAAAACCCATTTGAATCACATAAAAACCCAGATCTTCTTTCTGTCTCCCTACACACCACTAGATGTCTTTTAGGTTAAAAGAAATTAATTTAGAAATCTATTATGGTATTTGTCTTTCCTAGACAAATATGTACATGTGAGTACAGTGCAATGAATGCTCACACTGTTTTAGATGGGACAGCTGCACACCAGGGCTGCTGGAGAAGGCTCGTCAGAGATGAACTGAATTGCAGAGGGCAGCACAAGGGTTCCCTGGAAAAAAAGAATTCCACCATGGAGAGAAAAAAGTAAGGAATAGTGTAGGGAACATGCACGGTGCACTGGGTAGGGTTGTTTGGGTTTCTGGAATTAAAAATATGGCATGGGAGTTAGACTGGCAATTCTAAGCATGTCCATGCTAAGAAAAGCCTCGCATCCCACGCTTTGGCCTGTCAGATGTCACACTCACGAGCTCTCATTGTTTATAATAACCCACTGGAAACAGCATGGCACTCATAGCACAGTGGTTACGGCACCAGCCACATACACTGAGGGTGGTGGGTTTAAACCCAGTCTGGGCCAGCTAAACAACTGCAATAACCCTTCAGAAACACAGAATAAACCCAACATTTACCTTTGCAATTTTTTCAGTTTTCTCATGTGCAAAATGGGGATATTTTCATTCTTACTACCAGAGCCTCCTTCATAACTTCCTCCTGGCTTGCCCATACTATTGCAATAATCTCTAGACTTACTCCCCTACCTTCAACCTCTCCTCATTCTTGAAGACATCCTTGCACCATTACTGCATAAACAAAAGACAGAACAAAGAATAATACAATAATACATGATTATCCATCTCCGTTTCCCAAGGAATCAAGTCCAAACTTTCTAAAAAGGTGGTTAGGCCCTTCCACCTACCAATTGCAGTCCACTTTTGTTCCATACCCTGATATATCTCACTCCTGTTTTGCTGGGCTTTCCGACCGACTGTATTATTTGGCTGATACAGTTTCTCTACCTGGTTATTCTCTTCTCTGCTAACATCTCAGCACTGAGTTTTCAAGGCCCAGCAAAATGCCACTTCTTATAATCGGAAATATCTCCAGCCTCGGAAATGTTAAGCAACCATCATATGATCCAAAGAACTGGGCTGAAACTCCACACCACCTTCTTTCGACATTAGCTTTCTCATCCATAAAATCGGTAAAATAATGGTAAAAATATCTACATCATAAGGACATTACATAATTTAAGTGAGAGGCCAGGGAAAGAAAACTTTTATGAACTCTGCAAGTATACGTTAATGTGAGCTATAATGTGGGGTTTTCAAAAGTAAAACGATAAAGAAAAACAGTTGCAAGCAAGAGTTGAAATCTCTGCAATGCCACCCAACGTGTGGCCATGGACAAGTTCCCATCACCAACTTTACTGAGATGATCTAACAACAGCCACTTACACGTCCTGGCCTTGTAAGGTGGGTCACTAAGATGATACATACGGAAGCAATTTGCGTAACCAAAGTCTATGGCTACGCAAATATTTGTTTATCATTATGTGTTTCTTAAATCATTATGTGTTATCATTATGTGTTTCTTAAATCTTCACGACCATCCACAATCCTATTAGAGTTATTTCTGTTCACATCTTATAATACATATGAAATTGTAAGAGATTTGAGGATCAGATGCGATTTTAATCATGTTTATTTCTCCCACAGAATACTCCTGAGATCAGTGTCTGTCTTATCAAAGCATCACTGCTGGTGTTTTGTGGCAGAGCCGTCTGCACCTGGCGGGCAGGGCTGAGTCTGTCATCACAGAAGCCTTCTCTGCCTGGGCACCGTTACCCACATGGCAGTGTGGGTGAAACACTAGCTTATCTCTTACGTATATTTTAGTCTCAAACATGTGAATCATTAGGGAAAATTCCTTTGCCCTTGCTCATCCTTATCTGGAGAGTTCTTCCTCAGATTTTTATAATCGCAATTTCCCACCTTGCTATAGTTGCAACCCTCATCTTCATGCAATGCTCCCCTGTAGAATCTAACCTTGCAATGTACCAGTATTTCCTTTTACATTACAACTAACCGGAAAAATTCAATTTTCACATCTGTCTGGTGGATTTTGACTGATACTTTGCTCTCTCTGTGTTGATATTACCAGGAATTCCATGCATGTAAAACTGAATAGTGGAGAATGAAAACCAAATGTTAAACTTTAGCTCCAACACGTGGAGCTGCGTCTTCTATTACACGATTATTTTTAGAATCTATCCCTATCACTCAACACGTATTTTATTTCTGCATAGACTACATGAGCTATTATCACTTCCACGGCTGGGCTTCTGAGTCATCCTTAATTGATTAATGTTAATTTGAATGGACAATTGGCTTTAGCTTTTATTTCTCATCAAATGATGCCCATTTCTAAGACTTACAAGGTACTAACAAATCTAGCATTGGGGTCTAATTCGAATACTCCTTTTTAATTTGAAAAAATGGAAATATATAAGTGCCAGGAAAAACTGCAATGTACTCTTTGCACAAAACTGGTGTCATGACAACTAATAGTCTTAAAAGGTCTGTTGGTGATTTGTGTAAAATCTAAATACATGTTGGGGTCAGTAATTATGCTTCTCATGTTCCAGAAGAGGCGAGGAGCCTGGGAACAGGGTTTTACAAGTGGATAAACTTTCGGTGATATTTTTAACAAGGCAAATAAAGTGCTTTTCAACTCTTTAAAGTGATTGCAATTGTTTAACATCATTGTTAACTGCAAAATACAAAAGCAAGGCTCTTATCTGACAATATCCACTCAGCGGGATGTGCTGCATCGGGAACTCTTTGAGTAGAGGATTCAGATGTGGACACTCAGGGCAAGAGGAGTTAGGGAGAAATTAACACTGAACATCTAACAGAGTTGTTCTCAGCCTTCCGAATGCCGTGGCCCTTCAATACGGTTCCTGTGGGTCGCGACCCACAGGTTGAGAACCGCTGCTCTAATACATGTTGAGCACTGTGCCTAGGGATTCCTTCTCATCATTTCATTTCTGGACCCCCCTGAGAAGTAGATTTATCACCTCCTTTTTGCAGACGAATGCATTGAGACTCAGATTTCAGACTTGTCAGACTCCAGAGCCCAAGTCCTTTACTGCTTCTTAACATGGATTAAGCCTATGGATTTTTCCTTACGGAAGTTTGAATCAAGTAGAATTCCCAACACAAGGAAACATGTCGTCAAGGTCGGAAACATTGAACAGTCTTGATGATGCTTCCTGTCTATATGGTAACATCGGAACTCAGTTCAACCAAAATCTAAGAGCATTGCAATATACCAACATAGTATGTTAGGTGAAACTATTAACTCACTGCCCTGATTTTTAAAAATTGTTGGATTAATAGTTGTTCTTCCTAAGAAAAATTGTATTTCCTTTATCACCAAGTGCAGAGTAACAAATGACACTCATAAAATGGGTATTGAATGAAAGCCTGGGGCCAAGACCATGCAGGGAGGATTGTATTACACATAGGAGCTGAACCCCAGGCGTGGAGATGCATGCCTATAATCCCCACGTGGGGAGACTGAGACAGAAGGATTGCATGAGGCCAGGAGTTCTAGACCAGCCTAGTTAAGATAGCAAGACACCATGTTTAAAAAAAAAAAATAGCTGGGCATGGCGGTAGGCACCTGCAGTCCTAGCTACTCAGGGGCATGAGGTGGGAGGATTGCTTGTGCCCAGTTGTTGGAGGTGACAGTGAGCAATGATCATGCCACTATACTCCAGCGTGGGCAATAGAGAAGAACCTAATCTCAGTTAGAAAAAAAGAAAAAAGAGCTGGGGTGGAGGGCACAAGGAGGACAAACCAAAAGGGAAATAAGAAAGTCCAAGAGACTCTTTTACTCTTACTTCTACCCGTTTTTATAAGAGCAGATGTTAAGGTCAGACAGAGGGCTGCGGCTGAAGCACCTCTCATAGCAGACGGACTGCAGGCTTAGCCTCGGAACTCAGACTCGTATCCCCGAGGAAGACACAGTCCGCATTTGTCGGTTTGAAATACCCTACAGTGTAATATTAGCAGAGAATTCTTGTGACACAACTGTGTGTGGGTTGAAGGCCTGTGTACAATCTTTGGAGTATGAAGTTATTGTGAAGTCATTGATTAAATTAGACTGTTCCCACGTGGAGAGTCAGATTTCGGGGGGCGTGGAAAACGACACTACTATTCCTACTGCTGCTAAGGCTAAGAATATCATTTCTCAGAGGGAGTATGCAGTTCTTTGGAATTTAGAAAGCATTTACCTATCGATTTGAACTTTATAACAACTCTCTGTAGAAGTATAGGAGAAGAGAACGTTCATGTGGAATGACGTATTACTAAAATTTTTGGTTGAGATCTTTGTTTCCCCATTTTTGATACATTTTTCAGAATTCTAAAATTAAGCCCCAGATTTCTTATCCACACAAAGAAGAAGCTACTATCTCCCCTGTCTTCAGAACCATTAGAGAAATCAAATGAAACACGGCTGTGAAAATTCTCAGGAAACTGCCCATCTTTAGGTCGTTACTGTTGTTGGGGTGCATTTATTCCCCAAAAGCTCCCTGAAGGAAGATCTGCCTATCTTGAGAGGGAGCAAAATATAGTGACTGCAACACAGACTCTAGAGTTGGGCTGTGTCAGCGCGATTTCTAGCCCTGCCAGCTCCCAGCTGTGTGGCGTTGGGCAAGCTACTTAACCTCTCTGTGTTTTGGTTTTCTCATCTGCAAATTAGTAATCATAGAATCGACATGAAGATTAAATGTGCTAATATACATAAGATACTTTGAGCGGTCTCTGGCACGTGCTGAGTGCTGTGGAAGTGTTAGGCTGCACTGGTAGCCTTCTACCAGCTGTTACCGTCATCAGTGTGCTCTGGTGTATTGTAGCACATCAATACACTCTGTTGAATACACAAATTGAGGAAGTATAGAACAGGGATTGCTGACAGCCCCAAATTGCAGAAAATAGTTAGGAATTGTTAAAACAACTTGCCTTACTGGCTATTAAAATAGTGGATGGTCTTCATGATGACTTTGACTCATCCAGAAACGTTAAAAATAAATTCAGAAAATCCTCTGAGCCAGGTAGGCAACTGGCAGATTTTCCTCTACGATGTGGGCATCAGTTACAGAATACTGTTGCATGCATCTTTAATGAGATTATTACCATAAACCAATGAGGTACGTCGTACATTCCTCTAATACAGAGAGGGGAAAAAGTGCTCAGGGAAGTCCGCTGGCCTGAGGCCACTTGGCAGCGTGTGGAAGTCAAGTCCAGAGGTTCCGAAACAAGTTTCCACCCCCCTTGCCTCCCTTCGAAGCAGAGTCTCTACCTGTCAGACACAATACTATGATAGCACATCACTGAAATCATTTCCATGTCTCGGTTCCCTTTTCAGACTTCTCATCCTTCTAGCCAAGCAAAGGAATGCTTAGGAATGGGACTTGACTGAGAACGAGCATCCAGGGAGGGCCTGGCATCTCATTCACTCTTTTCTGGAATCCTGGGTAAATCAACGAGGGCTGAGGGCTGAGTGAGTTCACCAACACGCACAGCTAGCAGATGACTGAGAAAAATCTACAGTGTAGTGTGACTTCAAGGCCAGGTTCTTTCCCCTCCCTGGGGGGACTGGTTCCTGCAGTCTCTCCCTATCTTGGGAGCTGCCCTGAGCGCTGCGTGAAGTGGCTTTGTGCTCAGAACAGTCCCTGAGTGTCCCAGGGTGACTGAGCTTTTAGCAAAGCAGAGGAAAGCATTTGCCTGCTTGGTACCAGACCTGACATTTTATGCCTTAGTTGAGCATTCTTCAAAATGTGAAATGTGACTTACAGATTTTCTTATGAAAATTTTAATAGTTGCATATGTATTTTAACATTTAAAAATATAATTAGTTATTATAAGAGGAGAAAGAGAAATCTCATCTGTAAATACTTATTACGTACAACACGTAGAGATTGTTTCAAAGACAATCATGTACATAAAATACAGGTGGGATATGGGTGTGGCCAAAACCATGGCAGCAAATCATGGAAGAAAACCAACTATAATGAAGGACAGTTACAGTTATCAAAACATTAGAAAATCGGAATTATGATATAGTTGCATATGTACTTCTCTAAGGTAGTAACTAGTTCTCGAGACAGGTGTAGTAACAATGGCAAGGTCAATTTAGCCATAAGCATAAATACTATTTTGAGATATCTGCAGTAATTCTTATATGATATAAAAATATCCATGTTTCTCTTTGCTCCAAAGTCTCAGGTACTGCTAATACCCTTGTACTTTATTTCCTGCATTCATAATTGAAAGAAATAACACATACCAGTTAGAAGACAGCAAAATTAAGATATAATACTTTTCCTTTCAATGCTCTTTGAGTTAAGTACTTCTGGTCAAGTGCTTAGGGGACCTGAGTTGAAATCCCAGTGCTAGTAGGTAACAGCTGTGTTACCTTAACAAGTGACTCAGACTCTTTCGGTCTCTGAAAAGGGACAATGGTAAGGGGAATTTACAAGGTTGAGAGAGTTCTTGGGCAGTATTGGACTCCACTACATGTGATAAGCTCACTCCCAGTGTTCTAAGGGTGGGGTGTGGCCCACTTTCAGCCGGCAGAAGCTGCACTTACGGCAAGTTCCAACTACCAGAGACCTGCCCGACTCCTTACTTTTCTCCAAAGGGCTCACCTGAAAAGATCTCATTTGTCTGGAGGAAATTCATGATCTCATTGCATGGGCTTGCTTTTTTTTATGCTTTCACTTTGTGATTAAGAGAAAAATAATTCAGTGGAAGCATGTAAGTGGAAGAGGGAAAGAAAGTATGGACATAAAAGGGGACACAAGAATGGGGAAAGATGATATATGCAGAGACATCGTCTAAAGCCTGCGCGTCAGAAGTGATGATGAAATTAAAAAGGGGAAGAGCATATAAAAAGGTATTTTGTGAATAGACAAGGTGTCAGTATTTTGTCTTTCTAATGCACTCCTCTGCTGTGCTATTGTAGAGTTTGGATCGTCTCTAGGAAATAGCTCCCCATTATGGGTTAGAGAGATGCAAACTCCCTCCTGATCTGCTCCACTTTAATGCTTTTAAAGTGAGTGAGTTTCATATTAAAAATGAAAAATGCGGAGGCAGATTTTACCTAATGGGAATTTGTCCACTTTGTTTCTTGGTAAAAACCCTGCCTCAGGGATGAGATTTGGGAGGAGTCGAAATAAAAGAGTTTGAAAATAGTTATTGATGAGATGTGAGATGTTGCACCTGAATGGGAAGCGAGTAGCGCGCATTGCTCTTGTAATGGGCTGATACGCAAGTCTTGGAAGAGGCTGATATATGTGAAGAGAAGTCCGTGGAGAGGACATTATGATATCAAGACAATGACAAAACAAATTTCAATGCAAATCTAAAGAGACCGTATTACAATGTCAAGGCGATGGCAAAACGTAAGTCTAGAGAGACCATTTTACAATGTCAAGACAGTGGTAAGACAATGTCTCTGAAAGATTATTGAGACCACCTTGCCACGGTAACTTACAACGTCAAAACATTACCATTGCACGTCTTTAGAGATCACCTACCTCTTTTAAGATAATAGCAAAACAGAAGAATTTGAAATAGCAAACAATAGAACAAAGGCAATTTTATGTGAGTCCTTGGATGAGAAAAATGTAGAGGCAAGTCAAAAGGTTGTTAAAGAAATGCAAACAATGACAAACTATGGGACTGCGTAGTAAATCCAGTTAACGTTCGACTTAATTCTTGCTTTGAAAAGTCTCCCAAGTAGCAATGTAGAATTGAGGTTGGAAAGCAAGTACAGCCAAAGACCGACAGAAAGTCAGGGGGGAAAGAGAATGAGGTGCATTCTCACAGAGTGGTTGAGTCATAAAATTGGAACTGTACTCTTTTCCCCTAAAAAACCAGTTTACTGTTTTAATGAATCAGGTGAGTCGTCTTCCATGACATGAAATGCACAAATCCTGAGTTTCTGACTCAGGCTTTGTCAGTGCCCTTCATTGGTGATGTCTTGCCTGGTGCGCACTGTTTAAACTTACATTCAGCTTGCAGTCCTCACGAAGTGTCTGTCCTTCTGCTAGGCACTTAGTATCCTCGTGGGCAAAACGGACTTCTCTTCAAGCCAAGCCAGGAGGAGTAAGGAAACTACCGATCCAAAAGTACGAATAGCAAAGGGTATGCAGAACGAGGTCTTTCTAATTGCACTTGCTTTCCTGTCGCTCTGAGAATTTGATTGCATTGCCTGATGGAACTGTGTTCGATGTTCTTTGTAAACAAAGAGAGGATACAAGCGTGACCACTTCTTCTTGCCACCCAGAAATTCAAGGCTGTGCGGCTTGCGCAAGTGGCTTAGCTTCTCTGGTTTACTCATCAGCAAAACGAAAACAGTGACTGTGATCTCACCGGCCCTTCTGCATTTCTGTATTTGGTTTTTATAATTAACCATAATGTTTATGATCCGTATGAACAATTAACTGTCAAAAACATTGTCATAACTCATGTCAAGACACACCCCCCAACAGGTGCCATTCTCTTTTATAGGACTTCATTTATGTTAAGAGTTTTACAAATTAATTTTCAGCAGACTTTTAAGTTCAAGTAATAGCTATGAATATATTTATCACGTATCTGGATATATATTATATATTCATGCTCATAAGTGTGTGTATGTATAACTATACATGTACATATCCAGTTATATATATCTAGTTAAACAAATGATTTAGAACAGAGGCAGTAGACTAGAGGAAAATAAGTAGGGGACGTTTCAGAAGCTTGGAAGCTGTGGATGATTTCTGGAGCTGGAGGAATTAGAGGAGCAGATTGGTGGTGATCTTCCCTGTCCCTGCTTTTTAATCTCGTGAGTGATAAACACGGAGTCACTAGAGACTCAGGCTGAACAATGAAAGATTTTATTTTAGCATCGCTCCAAATGTTAATGGTAGAAGAACACAATCACTCATGTTAATTGAGCACCTGTTATATTCAGATTTTCCTGTACTTGGCCCAGATTTTTTGAATTCTGACATAATCCTTACATAATTTTTCAGAAATAAAACTAAGGCTTAAAAAAGGATCTGAGTCAATGACATGAAGCCACGTTGCTAAGAAGTGGCTGAGTCAGGTGAGGAGTCCAGTGCCTGTGGTCAGATAATGGTAATAAGCAAGAAAGACAATCAGATTCTCCTGTCATTCATGAACTGACCTTTCCCAGCTCAGGGGATTGTCCAGGCAGCCACCTCCTCTGCAGGCTCTCCCCTTCTCTTCTGCACCTACTCGAGCCACAGGCCACTCTCTATCCTTGACATTTCCTTCTACCTGCTTTTTGTGTCCAGTATAAAAATACACTCATCTCATGTGTCTTTCAGAAAACTTTTAAATAGTAGCATACTTCCACCTACCTTTTCCGCCTCTGGCCGAGCTTCTTAAAAGATTATTTCTTCACCTCCCACTCACTCTTAGGTCGCCTGTTTCATAAATCTGAGCTTTTATCAATTCTGGAAAATTCTCACTATATATATATATATATATATGGCATCTTTCACATTCTATTTTCCCTTCTATAATTTTTAAAATAGGTATACATCAGGACCTCTCATTCTTGATTCCATGCTGCTAATAGCTTTTCCATATTTTTCACCTTTTTATTTCCCTATGCGGCATTCAGGGTCATTTCCTCAGATCTTCTAGTTAACAATGTCTTTCTTCAACATTGTTGATTCTGTTGTTTACCTATTGATTCAGCTGTTCCAGGGGTGTCCAACCTTTTTTCTTCTCTGCTACAAATTGGAAGAATAGGAGTTATCTTGGGCCACACAGTAAATACACAAACTAATGAAAGCTGATGAGCAAGAAAGGTCCCTGCACAGTTTTCAAGATACGGGGAACCACAGAGAAGCAAAACAGTCCTCAAATAATCAGCAGGTGCCCCGTAGAGTGCAGGTTGACACCCCTGGATTCTTTTAGTTTCACTAATTGTGTGGATTCCCCCCCCCAATTATCTGGTAATTACTGATGGCGGGTTTTTTCATGTTTCTTTCCTTTTTTATGTTTATTATTTGTACTATACGTTTTTAAAGTCTTGATCTGATAGTTCTAGTAATCTGATTTTGGGAATTCTACAATCTTTCTGAGAGATTGGTTTTCTCCTTCTCATCATAGATTGTTTTGTGTGGGTGTGTTTGAGTGTGTGTACACATGTAGGTTACAGGTCTCTAACTTCGATTTAACTTTAGCAATGTAGTTTTGTGATCTTTTGCTTCTGAGATTAAGGGCCTTTTCCTCCTGAGATACTTTTTGGTTTCGGCAGCTCTTAGTGCCAGTGACTTTATGGATGGCTAAAGCCACTTTTCACGTTAATTCCTAACTTTAGTAGTTCTTGGAACACATACGTAGTTTAATTCAAACTCATCACCCATACGTCACCAAAGTCAAAATTTCACAGGGAAGTATATAGTAGCTTTATTCATAATAGTTCAAACATGGAAGCAACTAAGGTGTTCTTCAGTTAAAAAGTAGATGATCTGTGGTATGTCTGAACAATGAAATATTATTCAGCACTAAAAAAGTGAGTTATCAGGCCATAAAAAGATATGGAGGAAAGTTCAATGCAGATAACAAAATGAAAACAAGCCAACCTGAAAAGGCCACAAACTGTGTGATTCCAACTCTATGATATTCTGAAAAAGGCAAAACTATGGAGATAATAAAAGAGTAGTGATTGCTAGGGGTTAAGGGATGAAGGGTGGAATAGTCAGAGCACGAGAGATTTCTAGGACAGTGAACTGTTCTGTATAATACCACAGTGACAGGTACATGTCATTACGCATTTGCCTAAAGCCACCCGGATAAGAGCGAACCCCAGTGTAGCCTTTGGACTTTGGGTGACAATGATGCGTCAGTGTAGTTCATCAGTTATAACTAATGTACAGTCCAGTGTGTGTGGGGGGTGGCCGCTGGTAGTGGGACAGGCTATGCCTGTGTGGGGGCAGGGCATATGGGAAATCTCTGTAATTTCTGCTCAATTTTGTTGTCAAGAGAAAATTGATCTCCAAAATGCATTCTACTTAAAACCCCCCAATCTCATATGGGGGTGGTCCCAGAGTTTAGGATTCTCAGAGAGACTATTTTGTCAAGAGACAAGGCTAAAAGACACTAGCAACTCTGTTATTTCCTGCACTGTACACGACATTGGGTTTTCTAGTCCACCTTTTCACTGAGGCTACATAGCCTTTCCAGAGTCCCACATCTTGTAGGGTCTTAGCTCCAATTCCCTGTGTTATGTGGGCCTGAGTCATCATTAACTGTTTCTCCGTGAACACTGAAGTCTGAACCACTGGCTTTTCCTGCCTGGAGTAATTCTCTCTTGGCTCTCTGTCTACCATTCTGATCATTTTTCTGCCTTCTGGAACCCCTTCAGAGACTTACTCTGCCTTAGTCTGCTTTATCATTGGTTTTACCCCCAAAGTTTAAGATGTTCAATATTTATCTGATTATGTAACTTTTGTCCACCCAATCCCTCAACAATATTCCATCATTCTTGTCAGGGTGAACTCTTTACCCAACGCCACACTTCCAATACCTTTTATCTATTCTTCATGCTGAAGCTGTGACTGACTGAGATGAAAACTTGGCAGCACTTTCTTTAAAATCCTTTGATGACTCCTCCTTGTTTATAACACAAATCTGCATATTAGACCCCACTTTAGCAAGTAAATTGCTTCGGAGCAGTCTCTGGCAGAGTTCTTTCAGTCTCATCTAGCTTTTCTGTGCCCAGATCCAGTTTTCTAGTCATTCTGAATTGTTCATTGGTCCTATTTTTTTTTTTAACTTTTTTGCTTCTGTATCCACCATACCTTCTGTCTAGCTGTTCATGTGACAAATTCATTCCCTCTATGATTGCAAAATTTGATACAAAAATTTTAGTTCTTTAATGCTGCATAGTATTCCATGGTATGAAAAAAAAATTTAGTTCTTACATTTACATTGTTTTTGCATTTTTTACCTTCTTATGACAATGGATATGCTGCGTACAAAAATTTAAACAATATATATTTATGGTAAGTTAGTGTGGATGAAATTAGACTGTATGGCTCGTGGAAGCATGGATCCCAGAAAGTTCTGTGGTTGCAATAATGCATAGCTCTGACCTCCTCTGTGTATATTATTTGTCCTTTTCTCAAATATTTCTCTCCATGTCTAGTGGTTATGTTATTTTGGAAGTAAGGCCCCAAATTAAAAAGATTACATTGGGATTATAGCACTGGTGACATGAGTTCCTTAACAATTATTGATTTGCCTATGCATTCTAGAGAATTTAACATATCTCTATAACAAGCACATGCATTTGGAAATGTTTTTTCTAAATCATAAAAACTAAAACAGTTAAGCTGCTGAAAAAAGGCCCATTTTCAGGAATAATGGTGTTATTTTGACTTTCTTCAAGACAGCAAGTACTTTAATTTTGTACCCCAGCTTTCTTCGCTCCCCGTTCCTCAGTTTATCCATTTGCAAAATAGGCATAATAAAGATACCCATTTCTTGGGTTATTTGGTGATTAAAGAGCTTAGAATAATGACTAATACTGAGTAAAAACTCAGTAAAGATGAACTTTATTTTTCCCATTTTTTCTCACCCAATCAGACAGATTTTTAAAGGAAAATAAATCAATATTTTAAGTAAGTGACAACATGTTATATATCTTTTCTGTGTCTCTCTCACCTATCATGATCAACTTTGAAAACAGGATCTGCTTTTTCTCACTTATTCTTTCATATAATTTAAAGACATTGTTTTATCTCTTTCTGATTCCATAGTAATTTTGAAATGAAAAATCTCATTCCTAGTAAAGCCATTCACGTATCAGCAATCATGGCAGAAAGATTTTGAAAAGCAGAGGCCTCTTCGTCTGAAGAAATATAGGGTGGAGATAAAGTCCATGTGTAATTTAAAATAGTTCAACATGAAAGAAGCCCAAGATCCCATTGATCCACTCATGGATTAATAAACTGTGGTACAAGTATACCATGGAATATTATACAGCCTTAAAGAAAGATGGTGACTTATCCTCTTTCATATTTACATGAATGGAGCTGGAACATGTTCTCCTTAGCAAAGTATCTCTAGAATGGAAGAAAAAGTATCCAATGTATACACCCCTAATATGAAGCAAATTTATATCTTTCCTGTGAAGGCTACAACCCAATTATTGCATAAGAAAATGGGGAAAGGGGAGAGGGAGGGAAGGGGAGGGAGAGGGTGAGGGGAGAGAGGATAAAGGGTGAGATCATACTTGTGGTGCATATTTGAAGGGTCTGGAAAAAACTTCTAAATATGGATCAAAAATGTTTTCACATAGTAAATGAGAAAATCTCATGAATGTTATGTCAGTCAGGTTGATAAAAATATCTCAGATTGCATGTGAAGCCCCCACACTGTACCCCATGATTGAACTAATGTACACAGCTATGATTCAATTTTTAAAAAATGAATAATAAAAATAAATAAATAAATAAATTTACCTACCATATTACTGTTTGGCTCAGCTCTTCTATGTTCCTCTTTCCCTTTTATTAACTTCTTTTAAAGTTATTATCACTCTGTGGGGGCACCTGTAGTTCTAGCGCCTTGGGAGGCTGAGGCGATAGGCTCTATTGAGCCCACCTTGGAGGGTACGGTGAGCTAGGCCCGCACTATGCACGACCGCACTGCAGCCCGGGCCCGGAGCGCCTCAAAGGTGCAGCGGTCGGTCTCATAACTGCGCTTGTGGCTATTTATAGAAGTGATCCCATGGCTGTCGACACCACAGGTGTGGACACTGCCAAGCCATGATGTATGTGCTCATGCTTTTTAACAAGAGACCAATGCCTTCCCCGTTCCCTTATTACCAAGGTGTTTTTTTTTTTTCAGCTGCTTCCTACACCCTACCTCTTAAAAGAATCTACATATTATTATTCCATTTTTCCTCTATAGGTTGGAATTATATGCCTTTCCCATTTTTAAATCAGTTTTCCTAGAGATTACAACATGCGCTCCTGACTTATTAAAATGTAGTCTTAATTGTTCCTTCCACCCTGTTTCTGAACAATAAAATGGCCTTACAACACTTGAACTCCATTTCTTCTTTCAACTTATGTACCCTTGTTATCATCTAGTCTCTGTGTATTTTAACTTTCATAAGAGGTTGTCATCCACTTAGATTTTGCCCACACGTTTACCAGTTCAATGTTCTTCATTCCTTCAAGCACTTCTGATCTTCCGTACAGGCTCAGATTAGCACGCACACGCAGAAGCTGCCGGGGGAGGTCTTGAGAATGATCAGGAGTGCTTTGCAAAGCGAGTACCATTACAGGCCCCTCAGGCCTCAAAGGGGAAAGACTAACTTCCTCGGGCCGGGGTGGAAGGGCTGCTGCTCCTGACAAAGCAGATGTGAATCAGAATTTGCTGGTAGGTCCCCATTCCGATTTTCAGGATGCCTTCCCATTCAATGTCCTCACTTGAACGAGATACTCTATGAGTTGCCTTGGCACTCATAGCTCAATGGTTGGGGCGTCAGCCACATACACCAGGGCTGGCAGGTTCAAACCCGGCCCAAGCCTGCTAAACAACAATGACAACTGCAACAAAAAAATTGACGGGCATTGTGGCGGGGACCTGTAGTCTCAGCCACTCCCCAGGCTGAGGCAAGAGAATCACTCAAGCCCAAGAGTTTGAGGTTGCTGTGAGCTGTGACGCCACTGCATTCTACCAAGGGTGACATAGTAAGACTCTGTCTCAAAAAAAAAAAAAAAGTACTCTATGAGGTTAAGGGTTCAATTTGTGTTCTCACTGAACCATTCATAGGATTAGACTTTGAGTTTGACTTTCAGAAATCTCAGCCTTGTGGATGAGATAAGTTTCTTTCAGGGTAGTCATAGAAACATTCAGGTCCTTTAAGCAGGCCTTGAGTTTGGAATTTAAGTCCTGAGATGATCATTTTCTTTGCCCAAGTTCTTCACCAACCAACCAACCCACCCTATTATATTCATTATTGTGTTGAAAATGTTCTAAGATAGCAAATAACTGGTCTCCCAGAGTCTTGCCTGCCATAGGTACTTGATTCCAAGCATCTAAAGGTGATAATTTTGCCACTTCATGCCACAGACTACAAGCACCCTCGTTAACACTGGAATTAGGGTTATTAGTGCCTTTAAATATATCAGATTAGGGTACTGATTCCAGAAAACCCAGAACCAATTTGAAACATGCATCCTTAAAATTCTGTTCCTCTGGAACCACTCTCAATACCAAATTCTACATTCGTAGGGTTAAACCAAAGGCAGAACCAATAGTAGATATAAATAGGTAGGAAGGTAGGTAGATAGAAAACCAGTAGAAGGGGCTTACGCAAATACAGGAGCTGGTTAAACAGTCCCTCTACGGCTGAGATCTCCGTATCTGGTGCTAGATCTCAAAGTCTACTGGGCAGACAGCCGGGAAGGAAGATCACAGCAGGCTGAAACCCACAAGCACAAGGTGACAGCCCCTCAAAGTGAATTAGAGCCCGTGTCCATTCTTATTGTCTCTGACCTCGGTGATGGAGTTGTCTTGCAGAAGCACATGCCCTTGCATGGCACAGACACAGCCTGGACATCAGAGAAGCTGACAAGATCCAGGAAAAGGTCGACTGATTGCAAGCCTAGCAGCTGCTTCAAGTCAACAAGGTAAATTAGCAAATCAGCAACATGTGTGATCTACAAAACAGCTACTACTTCCCTTTTTCTTCCAAATCTCTCAAGAATCTCCCTTGTGGCCCATCCAGAGACATACAAGAAAGGGGATCCTGAGAAAGGCAGTTCAGCCTGGCTTAATTGACAAAATTACAAAGCCATTACATTCTTCAGTGGTTATATGTCTTTTAAGATGCTTCCTTTGTTCTTGAGTTAGCTTTAGAAAATCATATTTTTCTACACCAAATTGTCCAGTCACCTAGTTTTAAAAATTATTGGCAGAAAAGTTATTCACAGTATTTTTGTGAACTTTTCCCAGCGTTTTTCATATAGCTCTATAGTTGTACCCGTTTTGGTCAATTCATTAATATGGTTATCTTTTTATACTTGTTTCTGATTTATTTGCGTTATGATCAGAGAATGTAGTATTTGGTTTTTTTGTTTGTTTGTTTTGTTTTGAGACAGAGTCTCAAGCTGTAGCCCTGGGTAGAGTGCTGCGGCATCACAGCTCATAGCAACCTCACACTCTTGGGCTTAAGTGATTCTCTTCCCTCAGCCTCCCAAGTAGCTGGGACTACAAGCGCCTGCCACAACGCCTGGCTAGTTTTGTTGTTGTTGTTTTAGCTGGCCTGGGCTGGGTTCAAAAACCCGCCAGCCGCGGTGTATGTGGCCAGCGCCCTACCCACTGAGCTACGGGCACCGCCCAGAGAATGTAGTATTCTTTGTGGTCTAATATGTAGTCAAATTTTTAAAATAAATGATCTATGTGAGCTTAAAAATGTGTATTCTCTAAAATTGATTGCAGAGTTGTGTGTATACACACATACACAATATAAGCATATATGTATATTTACACACACAAACACACAATCATTTGAATTAAGTGGGTTGTCTAATCATGTATATATCAATTTCTTCTTTGTCTAAGAATATTATAGGGGTACACACATTTTGGTTACATAATTTGCTGTTGTACATTTTAAGTCAAAATTTTCAGTGTGCCCTTCACCCAGAATGAGTGCATTGTACCCATTAGGTGTGTGTTTACCCATCTTCCCCTCTCCCCACCACCTACTTAATTTTGGTTGAGTTTTACTTCCACATCTGGGAGGAAGAGTTAATCCACTTAAGTGTTAATCGACCAGTTCCAATTTAGATTTGGGTACAAGTGGTGTTTGTTTTCCCATTTTTGCCATACTTCACTTAGAAGAATGCTCTCTACTTCCATCCTGGTTGTCACAGAAGATACTAGATCACCATACACTAATTTTTTTATATACATGATCAATTGCTGACAAGTATATTGGAAATCTCCCTCTAACAATTTATCCTGACAGTTATGTCAAGTTTTACACTATAAATTTTAAAGTTCTCTTATTTGGTATATATAAATTTATAATTATTATACCTTGCTGCTGAATTATTCCTTTGAGCATTCAGTAATGGCCATTTTTTAGCCCTAATGATATACTTTGTCTTAAGGTCTATCCTGTCTGGTGTTAATATTGCTGTAGTTTTAATTATGTGTTTTTCTGTCTCTAGGAGTTTCTTTGACTTTCTTGCAAGCTCACCTATGCAGTTGAAAAAAGATGTGTTATATTTTATCCATTACTACCGGTGTGTACAGCAGACAGGGTTATAGGATAGCAAATCTGGCACATTGCTAGATCTTAAATTTCTCAAGCTTTAAAGAAAAGAAACATACACTTGTCTTTAAACAGTCATAATAGCAGAATAAACCACACAGTGCATTGTCAAAAGACAAAGTTGCAACAATTTAGTTTAAAGATCTTAATTGGCTTTATTTGCAATTCTAGAATCAGGCAACACTTCATTCCATAAAAATAGAATAAGTGTTCTGATGTGCTGAGCAAAGAATTTGGTTTTATAGACAAAGAAAAGATAAAGCAGAATCAAAAAACAAAAAGAAATTTGGTCATTTCAAAGTTACTTTCCTTATAAGGCAGAAATAGGGAAACATTGATGGAGAAATAATTGGTTAACATCAGGTTACTTCAGCTTACTTTTTGTTGTAAGGATTAAAGGCAGAGGGAACTTCATTATTATGCCAAATGAAACTGGTTTGGTTACATGAAACCTCAACACGAGTGACTTCATTTTGATTTTTAGTCTAGTCTATTGGGGCCTAGTACAGGAACTTAGTTTAAAGCAATGGCCTCGCACAGTTTTTATTTAAAAATTCCCCCCTTTTGGTCAGGTTCTCTGAGTGAAAGGGCAGCCTTGCAAAAAAATCACAGGCAAATATTTTATCCCACAATTCCCTCCCACCAAGAGTTAAAGTCCAGCCCTAAGAGTTCTCTTGCTAGCAGGCACCCCATGGAGTTCTGTTTTGCACAACTTCTGAAAAGGGCCGAACAGAGAGAAAAGAGAAGTCAATCTTTTTCTTTTAAAATAGCTTTTGAGGCTGGGTGGATGCAGTGGCTCACACCTGTATTCCTAGCACTCTGGGAGGCCAAGGCTGGTGGATCCTCTGATCTCAGGAGTTCAAGACCAGCCTGAGCAAAGAGAGAGACCCTGTGTCTACTAAAAATAGAAAAAAAAAAAAAAAAGAAACTAGCCAGGTGTTGTGATGGGCGCCGATAGTCCCAGCTACTTGGGAGGCTGAGGCAAGAGGATACCGTGAGCCCAAGAGTTTGAGGTTGCTGTGAGTTATGACATCATGGGACTCTACCGAGGGGGACAAAGTGAGACTCTTTGTCAACCCCCCCAATGGCTTTCGAGATGTCCAGGTCACCCCTTCCCCTTCCTTACATAGCCACCTCCCCCCTACCTTCTCCTCCCCAGTCGTCCACCCCTGCCCCCCCCAAAGAAAATCACTTTTGAGAATCTTCTCTTTACAGTTTTGAGAAGTTCCTGAGCTTCAGGCCTCAGCCATATCTTGAGGGCAGAATCACATTTACCATGATAAAGCACGTTTTCAAGAAAAGGCAGGGGAGCCAACTCTTGGATTTTGACACCTTGCTGCCACTTGTGTTAGCAGCCTGCCACTAAGAAGGAGCAGTACCTATTAATTGGGCTACAGCCTTAAATCTTCTTCACTCCCTTTACAAGTTCTAACTAAAAAGCCACAGTACCTGATTCTCTCTGCCAACACTATCTCCCCCTCTTTAACCATATTGGCCCTTTTCCCCTTCTGGAAAAAGTAAAATAAACTTTTTCTTTTTTTTTTTTTGAGACAGAGTCTCACTATGTTGCCCTCAGTAGAGTGCTGTGGCGTCACAGCTCACAGCAACCTCCAACTCTTGGCCTTAAGCTATTCTCTTGCCTCAGGCTCCTGAGTAGCTGGGACTACAGGCACCCACCACAACGCCCGGCTATTTTTTTTTTTTTATTGTTGTCATTGTTTAGCAGGCCCTGGCCGGGTTCGAACCCACCAGCCCCGGTGCATGTAGCTGGCACCCTAGCCACTGAGCTACGGGTGCCAAGCAATCTTTTTCTTCTTTCTAACATAATCTTCATGTAGAGAATTTTCTCAAACCCACCTTCACTAGCCCAGACCCTAACATTGAGGGCTTCAGTGCTACTGTGTTACCATCATTTTGGGTTTCCCTTCTCAACACATCAGAGGTTATGCGCGCCTTATGCTCATGCATTTCTTTGAGATTGTGTCATTCCAGCATGTGAGAGACCATTGGATGTTTGACAGAAGGCTGTGTACAAACATTTAAAAATTGTTGATTTGTAAATCCTACAGCACACCTAGGAGACTCTTTTGACTCTCAGGAGGATACTCCAAGAGTTTTGAGTATGGTCCTTAGCCAGGGAGCCCATAAACCAACCCAACCAAAATTGAATAAAGAATTGGCCAGATAAGGACTCTGCCCATTCTTAACCAAGTGGTCTGTTTGTTAATTTTTTCAACAGAGTCTCTACATTACCCTGTATTAATCCCTGTGCAATAAGCACCATTTGCAACTGCACAGACTCCTCTCTGTTCATCTAGTAGGCAGCACTTCTATTATCTAGCATCCCATGACTGGCTTAAATTAAAGCAGGGAGCAACAATTTGCAATTTACCCAAGTTACCCACAAAAACAACTGATTGTGAAATTCTAAATACAGCATTTACCATGCCAAGTGAAAAAGAATAATTGGCAAGGAAAAATTAAGAGGAGTAAAAGCCTTCTTGTAATAGAGAATCTTGTTCCAGTGGTCTTGGGAAAGCTGTCTAAAGCATGAAGTGGTCGATTTGTCATCTTGGTTTGTAGTTTGAATGTCTTTGGTTATGACATTGGGCATTCTGGTGAATGCTGTGTGGCCCACGTATCAGGCATGAGACTTGTCCTTGGAAATTTACATCAAGCTTTTCAGCTTCAGCTTATATGGCTTTAGGAGCAGAGGAGCTTTTGTTCTTAGTTGGAGTGTTGTAGCCAAATATAGGAGGAAACTAGAAGAATGTAGGATCCAGCCCAGTCTACAAGTAGATCAAAAAAACTCGACAACAATGGACATGGCTACAATCTAATAACAGGTGTACTATAGTTTTTCTTCTAAAACACAGTTTTTCTCTTTACAGTCACTTCAATTTCTATCAAAGACAATCAATAAGGCTAATATGTTTGCAAAATAAGTTTACTCTCATTATACTTGGTGTGATTATTTTATGTAAATGCAGCAAGAATAACCACTTAGGTTATTTTTAAATTTGCCTTACTGTGTATTTTGATAAGGAATTTCAGAGTGGGCTTTTAAAAATTGCTCAAAGGTAGGAAGTCAAATCAAGTCAGACATCAGACTTTGCCTATAGTATCTAATATCTTGAGGTTCCTGTTAGATACTACAGGCAAAGTCTGAAGTCTTGACTTGGTTTGACGTCCTAGCATTGAGAGATTTTACTCATTCACTTATTCACTGTAAATCTGGGAACCTTTTTTACTCATTTGCTTTAAGGCTGTAAACCTTCGAAGCCAGGTATTTATGCATATTCTTAAACATGACATTGCAGTCAAAGCCTTGGTAATATAAGTAATCTTTCCAACTGTATCCTGTTACAAAGATAGCAAATTATTCTTGAACTTATATTAATAACCAGATTACCACAAAAATAAGAATATCACAAGAATAAGAATACTCATGAATAGTTTCTAATTCTGAAAGGATCAAGAATGGAGAAAAAGCAAAATGTTTCCATTTTTGTTTACAAACGCATGCTTTACCAAATTGCTATAAACTATAGATAGCCTAAAAGAAAAATAGTTTTGTTAAATCCAGAAAACACAATGTTAAAAAAGCAATGTTTCAAATTTTAAAAGCTGTGATAACCCATAATTCTTCATCAATTCAGTCTCATGTAATTGATTCTCATTCTACTTGATCTTGGGTAGCAGTTTCATGAACCCATCAGTTTCTTCATTAGAGGGTCTGGAAATTCTTCTCCAGTCCAATGGTACAATCTCAAAGTTATCAAAAAACTGTCCATGTATCACCTTGAAGATAAAGCAGTTTTGAACTATAGCTGATTGCAAATGCTGTTAGAGAAGAATCAAAACCACAGTCTGGCTGGACATAGTGGTTCATGCCTATAATCTTAGCACTCTGGGAGGACAAGGCAGGAGGATTGCTTGAGCTCAGGAGTTCAAGACCAGGTTGAGCAAGAGCAAGACACTGTCTCTACTAAAAATACAGGGAGTCCCAAAAGTTGCCATACACAGGAAAAACTGTGGCAACAGACATCTTGGAACGTGTTTGCCACAAGTGGAAAAGAAGACCTTGTGTGTGTAGAAAGAGGTGACCAACACATAAAAAGTATTTTTTAAAATTTTGTACCAAATATTTTGTAAATAAAGACACATTTAGGAAATTTCCCATTTTCCTATTTCCCTACATATGATGACTTTTGGGATACCCTATAGAAAAATTAGCTGGGTGTCGTGACATGCTCCTGAAGTCTCAGCTACTTAGGAGGCTGAAGCAGGAGGAGTGCTTGACCCTGGAAGTTTGAGGTTTCAGGGAGCTATGATGAAACCACTATATTTTATCTGGGTGACAGAGTAAGACTGTCTCAAAAAGAAACACCGCCCCCCTAAAAAAAACCCCCAAAACACCAGGGATGACAAAGAGTTAGAATGGCCATAATAAAAAAATGGAAAAAGCAAAAAAGAACAGCCATGATTAAAATCTGATGAAAATTCATTATAACTAGGAATTAACAAAGAAATTTCATTATTTCTGTGTCATATGATATTTCATCAGAAAACCAAAATTATGATTAATAACATATTAGATTTCTAGAATCCCATACAATATTGCAATATATGTTAATAACATATCCCTATATGAGTCATATACAAATATAACTCAAGGTTAAACATCATTTCTTATTTGATAATGTTTCCCATACAATTTAACATATCAAATAAGCGTAAGTGGTTTAATATGTTTCTTTCAGACTTCTAGGGGCTCTCTGAAAATCCCAAATTTAGCCTGAGGTAAAAAAGATTAAATTTTAGATTGATTTTGGGAAGTTTTATAACACTTGATCAAAATAGGATCACAGGTCACCATGAAATAATAGTCAATAGGGTGGTGCCCGTAGCTAAGTGGGTAAGGCACTGGCCACATACATCGAGGCTGGTGGGTTCGAACCCAGCCTGGACCTGGTAAACAACAATGGCAACAACAACAACAACAAAATAGCTGGGCATTGTGGCAGGTGCCTGTAGTCCCAGTTACTTGGGAGGCTGAGGTAAGAGAATCGCTTAAGCCCAAGAGTTTGAAGTTGCTGTGAGCTGTGATGCCACGGCACTCTACCCAGGGCTACAGCTTGAGACACTGTCTCAAAAAAAAAAGAAGAAGAAGAAGAAGAAATAATAGTCAATAATTTAACTAGAGTGATAATTAAAAGTCTTCAAAAGCAAATGCAGGAAGTTACATAATTGTGGAAAATCCATTTTTTTCTGAGTAATCAATCAGTGCCTAATAAAGAAAACATGTGTCATAGGAAATTATTTGATAAAACACAGAATTTTTGTTTTCTAGTCCATTTACCTAAAAGGTAAAGAAAAACCTTCAGTATTTCGTATTAAGAGCAGATTAATACACTGCAAGAAAACCCTGTTGCTTTAACACAGGGGACTAAATTTTCGTTTCGTATTGGTGTGCTTTTGATATGAAAGCTTAATTTTTAGAAAAACCGATACACAATACCCCTCTTATTGGTTTATCTCCCATAAATCTATGACTTACTTAGACCTCAGAGGACCTGTTCAAATCGTCTACAACTTGCTTAAAGCTACAGTTTTGTCCTATACTCCCTTCTTTTCCATATTGGAGCAACCAATCATTCTACTGTATGACAAGAAATTAATTTTTTCTCTTATTTTGACCACACTAAATTCTTTCTCATACAAAAAAAAATTTTTTTTTACTCTTTCCTTTTTCAACTTGTTTAAACAAACAAAAACCTACATTCTCATACTTATAACTTTGTTGGCACCCTTCCCTCCTATTTACTGGTTTCTTTCTACTTTGTGTCTATTTGCCTTTTAATGTATATTTTGAAACAACCTTTACATAGCCTCCCAATTGGACAAAATCACTCTCTTTAAAAAACAAAAAATATACCCGAGAGGTTTGGGACTGAAAGTGCGAGGTTATTCTGAGACGTGAATGAAAGGTGCAACACAGCCTCTACTGACTTGGGTGCAAGTGGGCTGAGTTCGAAAAGGAAGTCAGCACGTGGGTTACGGTGGGGTGGGAATATAAGAGTTTGGGGGGTGGGGATTGGCACACTCATTCTTTCCTGGGCAGGACAATTCTATTTGGGTGGGTCCCTACATTCGGCCCGATCATCCTGGTCTTTTTAGCCTAGTATAATGAGGCTGAGTGATGGGTGGGGTGTCTCTTTGCTTCCTGTGGGTGAGGGTTGGCGTGGTCTGCCTATAAGGGAAAAAAGGAAGGGGGAAAGGGTGGTGTTTACAGGAACACTCTTGGTCTTCAGTCTGAACTGGCTGCTACCCATGTAGGGCAAGGTTACCAGCAGTTGTTTTGGGGGTGCCTGCCTGATCAATAAATCAGGAGGTGGAGGACTACTGGTCCAAAACTGAGGATGAGAAAGATCATAATTAGAGGCCCTAAAACAGGAAGTAACCAAGGAGGGCAGGAATCGAATAAGGACCAGGGGTTAGATGATTAAGATCTGTTGGTCTCTGATTCATTCTCACAGTTCTTTTATTTGGTCTGGTTGACAAAGAAACAACATTGTTTTCCCAGAAAAATGAATGTGCCTCCTTTTTCTGCTGTAAATAAATGTAAGGTTTGGTGATTTTGGAGGACTACTGCAGCTAAAGAATTCCTTTAGGATTGTAGGGTGACTAAAGTGTTGGCTACCTTTTCTATATCTTCATTGACTTCTAGGGAGAGTTGGTGGTAAACGTGAGTTGATGTACCGATGCCTGCAATGTCCGTGCCAGGTCCAGCCAGCCACTACGCCTGCTCCAAGGATTACAGGGAGGAAGGCAGCTCTTTTTTGTCTGGAAGTCGGGGGATGGTCGGGGCCTGAGTTAGGGAGGAGTCATTCACAAAAGAGACTTGGGGGGTAGGGAAAACTTGGGTGCAAAGACCGGAGTGGTTAGCACGCAGGTACATTCCTGGAGGGGCACAGGAATGAGATAAGGGAAAAGTTGAGTTGAGGGAACAGGGACCAGGTTATAGAGAGCCTATAGGGTGTCCTGTACTGGGGCGATTGAAGCAGGTTAAGTTGGGGGAAGCGAGGGGTGGAAAGTCTGTAGTTATGGGGCTGAACAGAGCTGTGTTACATGTGTTGGGTATGGGATTGAAAAGATGTTGGTATAAAGAAAGGCACATCCAGCATCGTGAGGGGGAGAGGAGCGAGGCGGACTCTCTCCTCTCTCAGGGCAGCTGAGAGGGAGGTGTTTAAAAGCCGGGGAATAAGGGAGTGTTGGTGTAGGTCTTGCAGGACAGTGCAGTCTAGGCCTTCATACGGTGGAGGGGTTATACTGGAAGAGAGGAGGTTTTTTAGGATTTGGCTTGCTTCTTGCTGACATGCTATGTCCTGAACTCCTCCTCTGGCTGGTAATCCTACAGGCCTGAGGTATGTCCAGCAGACAGCAGTCCTGACTTGACCTCCAGGGCATCCAGTGCCCTTTATTTTGCCGGTCGGGCACCTTTTTTCTCCATAAGAAAATTCAGAGGCTTTGATAACATAACAGCGCGCTAGCACGGAAGTGTGGCTAGTGAAAGAGGGGGGTCAGAGGTAAGAATCGGGCATAGTTGACGTTGGAATGGGGGTTGGGCCGGTATTTACGGAGATAGGAGGTTCAGGAGATAAACTGTGCTTTCAGTCGGGGTTGAGGGGGAGGGGAGAAGGGCCAGGACGGACAGGAGAGGCAGCCGGAGGGAAAGGAGGGGAAGAGGCGAAGCTTTTCCAAGGGGAAAGTCTTGGAAGGTGCCTTGTAGCCAGAGATCTTTAAAGGCTTCAAAGAGGTCATCCCAGCTGTGAACGTGTGCTGTAACTTTTACATTTTTAACTATTTTATATGTAAAAAAACATAAAAATTGAGCATCTTTGTTCACAATGTGAAATATAACCTATAAACTGAAACATTCCAAAAATCAGTTAACAGTTAAATCTTAACCAATAGTACA
>CAUYON010104654.1:0-13468 GCA_963573935.1 Arctocebus calabarensis | reverse complement strand
AGAACAACAAAGATATCTGTACCAGATTGTTTATTGCAGCCCAATTCATAATTGCTAAGTCATGGAAGAAGCCCAAGAGCCCATCGATACACGAATGGATTAATAAACTGTGGTACATGTATACCATGGAATATTATGCAATCTTAAAGAAAGATGGTGACTTATCCTCTTTCATATTTATATGGATGGAACTGGAACATGTTCTCCTTAGCAAAGTATCTCTAGAATGGAAGAAAAAGTATCCAATGTATACACCCCTAATATGAAGCAAATTTATATCTTTCAAGTGAAGGCTACAACCCAATTATTACACAAGAAGAGAGGGAAAGGCGAGAGGGAGAAAAGGGGAGGGAGAGGGAGGGGGGAGAGAGGATAAAGGGTGAGATCACACTTGTGGTCCATATTTGAAGGGTCAAGATAAAACTCTAAATATGGATCAAAAATGTTTTCACAAGTAAATGAGAAAATCTCATGAATTTTATGTCAATCAGCTTGATGAAAAATTTCAGATTGTATGTGAAACCTGCACACTGTACCTCATGATTGAATTATTGTACACAGGTATGATTCAATAAAAAAAAAAAAAAAGATGTCTCAGCCTACTGCCAGGAATCTCAACCATAAATAGAATCATTAAGATGCAAGTGGGAGAACCCTTGTCTGTCTGTAGATGGAGGGCTAAGAAATTTCCTCGTTCAAACATAACAGTGACGCCAGCTGACGTGATCAGAACAGGCCACTTATTATCTTTGACCAGACGCCTGGATCCCAGGACAATAAAGAATGAAGTCACAACATGGTCAGCATGCATGACATCACAATGTGTGTTGCCATGTGTTACCATTTTCAAGTTTAAACTTATTCCTGCTAAGTATGTGTAGTGGCTCTTCAAGTATGTTGTTGGGTCCATACTTTTTCAGAAGAGTGAGGTTCTTTTCTCGTCACTCAATTAATGCTTCCTATAGTTTCTTTGTGTCTTTGGCCAAGGGTTCCATAAACCTTTCCTTTCCTTTTCAATACATAGATTTGTAAGCAAATGGAAGTGTATGGTTTACAAATAGTGCTTCCCTGGGATGTTGTAGAGCATGGAGCTGAGCCCAAAGATCAGACAGCGATTTCTCAGACCTGACAGGTATGTCATACATTTCTCAGTTCCACATTTCGTGATGGCTTACTTCCTTGTCTAGAATTGGCTTGTATAGGATGGTAGGTGTCACGCTGAAGGACCTCTTTCAACATCTGGTTAATCAATGTGTCTAGAAGAGTGCTTCATAGCTGCAGTTATTTATGATGATCATGGAAAATATCAGCCTATCTGGAAATTTCCAACATTGCTGATCACCATGCCAGGTGTATCTAAACTTTTGGTTTCTTGGCCACATAGGAGATAGAAGAGTTATGTTGGGGTACATATTCAATACACAAACATTAATGAAATCTGATAACCAAAAAAAATGGTGTATGCATAATGACCGTGCTGTCTGCCACCAAGGAAATGCCAAACAGTCCTGGAATAATCACTGGGGCCTGAGGATTGCAAACTCCTCAAATCCCTGGACAAGTTCATTTATTAAGTAGAGCTCAACAATTATTGGGAAGCATGACTACAATGTTTGGATGTTCTGGGAGGCCAAGGTGAGTTGTTTCCTTGAGCTCAATTGTTGGAGACAAGACTCAGCAACAGAAAATAACCTCATCCCTGATTGCCTACCTGGTTCCTACTCAAAAGGAAATGGTATCTAAACCTTGTGGCACTTTCATGTAGTTCTAGTTACTCCAGATGCTGAGGGAAGAGGATCCCTTAAATAAAAGTGTTGGATGTCACTGTGTGCTAGACTAAGGCCATGACACTCGAGACTGTGCAATAGAGTGATATTCTGTCTCATGATAAATAATGAAAGATAGAAATAAAGAAATAAAATTTACTAGGCACAGTTTGGAAGAACAAAAGTGGGGAGAGAGGTCATTTGGCACATGGAATAGGGGACTACATATAGGCGAAGATTTATTGTGACTTCTGTGGGGAGGATCAATGAGTCAGGACTCACGGGTTTGAGAGTGGTTCATTAGGATATTGCCAGTTGATTTCATTGGTAGAGGTTTTTCAGAGATATCTGGTCCCCAGCATCTGACTGATTGGGGCAAGGGAATATTGGCCCAGAATTAAGGACCCCAACAAGAGATGGAGGGATTACTCAGAATTTGTAGTGTGCATATGAGAAGCCTGATTAGAGTCAAGAATTCATGGAATGGGAAGTTTCCAGTCACTACAAGAATTTAGAATATCAAAGGATCACAGTTACATAAAATCCAAAGGCTTGACTAATACAGGTTTTAGGAATACAATTTCCTTATGACATAATAATTTCCCTAGTTGACATCTAATCTAGGGGTAAAATTTCAAAAGTACAAATGTGGAAAATGTAAAGATGAGTGGCTAAAACACAACCAATGGTTTTCTCCATTTATGTATTGATACAGTCTTGTTTAGTTGCCCGTGGTAGAGTGTCATGGTATCATAACACACAGCAAACTTCACGTGTTGTCAAAAAAAAAAAAAAAAAAAAAGGAAAGAAACTTATTCCTTCAGCAGAGAACCTTGGCTCCTGCATAAAATCTGGCTGTTTTTTATTCTTCAGAGATGGGGATCTCACCAGTTCTCAGGCTGGTTGCCATTTCAGAAGGTCAGAAAATCCAACTGACTGGCATCCTTAAGTGCCAAGGTGACAAGCATTAAGCACCACAACGGGCCACTAATCACACTTTGAAAAATAGCCCTACTTCAAGGTCTGGAGTGTTGGCTCACACCTGTAATCCTAGTACTTTGGGAGGCAAAATAACTTAACATTGGGGGGGGGGGTCTCTTGGACTTACAGATGCTCAGAAGGCTGAGGCAATAAGATCTGTTGAGTCTTTGGGTGCACCTGTGGCTCAAAGGAATTGGACACCGACACCATATTCCAGAGTTGGCAGGTTCCAATGGGGCCCATGGTCAAAATACTCCCCCCCCCAAAAAAAAAGAATTAGATCTGTTCAACTCAAGAATTTGAGATTGTGGCTAGCCATGATGTTGTCACAGCACTACCCAGGGGAAGGAGGTGGACTCTGTCTCAAGGAAAAATAAAATGAAAACTTCAGTAGGATGGAACAATGTGCCTTCCATGTCAATTCATGGTAGCCTGTGTGTGAGCATGGAGATAGGGTTGACTATCTCTCAGGTATAGGCATGAAATGGGTAATTCTTATGCTTGGAGACCTTTGAGTACCTCATGATTGGAAAACATTCTGAAGTAGCTTTATTTAAATAAGTAGTTCACCCTTTGCAAGCATACAATTATGTGTTTCTTAGTATACACTCAGAATTTTACAGCTAACATCACAATCTACTTATACAACCTGATCGTCTCCCCCAGACAAAGAATGCCAATACCTACATTTACTCACTTTTATCTTCCAATCCTCCTTCCCCCACAGCCCCCTACTCCTAGCAGAAAATTGGCCTTATCTTCATGTTTTTCTTTTCTTTTTTATTTTTTTGTATTAAATAATAAGTATGTACATTAATGGAATTATGGGGTAAAATGTGATGGATTTATATAACATTTGAAATATTTTCATCAAATTGGTCAACATCACATGCACTGCATTTTCTTTATTATGATAAGACATTTATACTCTACCCTTAGCAGTGGGGAAGGAGACATTAAACTTCCTGGACTAATTCATGCCTTGATGTTTTCTTCTGAGTTCAGTCATTTTCTGCGTGGTCTTTTATACCTGTCCTCATTCTCTTATTATACTGATTTTAATGTTCATTCCTATTGTAACACAAATATGCACTTCATTCCTTTTGATTGCCAAAAAAAATTACATCGTTTAAACATAGCACGTTATATTTATCCAATCATCTATAAATCCCATTAGTAGTCCTGAAGTTATTCCCTTCTAATCTAAGATTTTTTAAATTTTTATCAACAAGGTATGTTGCCTCTGTCAAAAACCTTTTCTGTGTCTCTTGAGGGGACCATCTGGTTTTCCTTATTGATTCTATTAAGGTAGTGTGTATTAATACTTGATTTTCCCATATTGAGCTACCCTGGCAATCCTGGTAATTAATACAATTTGGAATACATGTATAGAATATATTGCATACTACCAGACTTTTCCTGTGCCCATGAAGTATTTCTCTTATAGTTTTCATACTACATTTCCTCCTTTGCCCAATAAAAATGCATCGTTACCATCATAGTTCAAGGAAATGCAAGCTGCTAAACTCAAGTGATCCTCCTGACATTATCCTTTTCAGCAGCTGAGAGTCTGCCTTTGCCACCACTGCTGGGGAAATTTTGCACTTATGTGTAGGACATGTGGGGTCTTACTAAGTTGCTCGTTCTGGTCCAAAACCCCTTAGTTTCTAGGAATCTTTCTGACTTGGCCTCTGAAATTGCTGTTATTATAGGTGTCAGCTATGGTGCTCATCCATGCTTATGTTTTGGTCAAAGTTTTTCTCTATATCCTTCAGAGACAAAAGCCTGTAATTAAAATATAACAACTCTATTCATACATAATTCACACACTCCGCAATTCACCCATTTTATGTATAGAGTTCGAGACTACACATTCAGCGATATCTTCCACAGATTGTTTCTTACTAGAGAAGTTTCCCTTAAGGTGTAGACGTAGAGATAGAGGAAAGAAAAAAAAAAAATAAGGAAAGAAAGGAATGGAGAGAGCAAGCCAATGAGAGATACAGAACCAGAGGGAGGAAAAATAAAGTGAGGGATGGTGAAGGGAAGGGTGCTGGAAGGAAGAAAAAAAAAAAAAAAGGAGAAAATGACCAAAATTCGTGGCTCACACCTGTAGTTCTAGCCCTCTGGCATGCTGAGATCAGTGGATTTCTTAAATGAGAAGGTGGTGAGAATGGAGATAGTAAGTGTCACATCCTGTCTTTAAGAAAAAGTGAAAAATTATCTAAACATTGTGACAGACATCAGTATTTATAGGCACATGGGTGTCTCGGATAGGAGGTTTGCCTAAATACTTGAGTTTGGGGTTGCTATCATCTAGACTGTGGTCACAAAAGATTAGCCAGCCCATATAGGGAAACTGTATTTAAAAAACACCCATTCAAGACTTGGTGCCTGTGGTTCAACAGGCTAAGGTGCCAGCCACATACACCTGAGCTGGCAGGTTTGAATCTAGCCCAGGCCTGCCAAATGACAATGATGGCTGCAGCTGATAAATGGCTGGGCATTGTGGCAGGCACCTGTAGTCCCAGCTCCTTGGGAGGCAGAGGCAAGAGACTCGCTTGAGTCCAGGAATTGGAGGTTGCTGTGAGCTGTGATGCCACAGCACTCTATCCAGGGTGACAGCCTGAGGCTCTGTCTAAAAAAAAAAAAAAACAACCATTCATGTATCCAAGGACAGAGAAATAAACAAACCAATGAACAAACATTTTCATCATCTAAAAAGGCCAGAATTACCTTGATTGTTCAAGCAAAGTAGACTTGTTTAAGAATTGTGAAGCTATGACCAAATGGGGTTGTAGCTAGGCATAGTAAATTTGTAAGCTTCACTCAAATGTATTTTTGTGGTAAATATTAAAGAATTTCTTGAAATGGCAACCCAAGGACAGTGCCTTTGGCTCAGTAGTTAGGGTGCCTGGCCCATAAAAGAAGGGTGGTGAGTTTGAACCCGGTACTGGCCAAACTGCAACAAACAAATAGCCAACTGATGTGGTGGGCACCTGTAGGTCCAACTACTCAGGTGGTTGAGGCAAATGAATCACCTAATTTGGAGAGTTGGAGGTTGATGTGAGCTGTGATGTCATGGCAGTCTACCAAATGAGACAAAGTTAAGCTCAGTCTCAATGAAAAAAAATTGGTGTCCTACTTAAATGACTTCATGCAGTTTTGTAAGCAATTATGCAACTTGAATCACAGTGCTGTACGACATCTCAAGTGTTGTATCAGCCTAGTGCCAGTAATCTCAACCATCAAGAATCAATAAGGCACAAATGGGAGATCACTTCTATGTCAGTGGATGGAAGGCTAAGAAGAGTCCCAGTTCAGACACTTGAGGAACACCAGCTAAAGTGAGCAGAAAAGGTCACACAGTAATTTAACCAAAAGTGTGGATCCCAGTATATTACAGCATGAAGTTACCATTACAGCATATGATCACCATGGATGACATCACAATGGGTGTTGTTCTGGATTCCCATGTTCATGCTTAACCTTATTCCTTCTAAGCATGTGTAGTGGCTGTCAGGGTTTGTAATTGGGTTCAAAGTGTAACAAAATAGTGTGGTTCTTTTCTTCAAAGTCAATTCCTGCTTCAGAAAATTTGTTTGCATCTGTGGCCAAAGGATTAGAACAACCCTTCCTTTCTTTTTCAAGTCACAGATTTTTTAAGCAAGGGGAAGAGTGTGATTTATAACTAGTGCTGTCCTGAGATGTTATAGATTAAGAACCTGAACCCAAAGATTGGACAGTGATTTTACAGACCTGACAGATGTGTTGTACAATTCTCACTTGTACTTTTTGTGAAGTTTGACTTCTTTTTCTAGAATAGGCTTATTTGGGATGGTAGGGGCCTCATTGAAGGTATTCTCTTGAAATCTGGGTAGGCAATGTGTCCAGTAGTGTACTCCCTACCAGCAGTTATTTATGATGATCATGGGAAATATCAGATTTTTATATTTCAGAGAATAGAGTTTCTTGTAATATTCATTGAGGATTTTTTGAATTTCTGAGGAGTATGCTGTTATTTCATCTTTGTAATTTCTGATTGATGAATTTAGAGATTTTACTATTTTTATCCTGGTTATATTTGCCAACGTTTTTCTATTTTATTGACCTTTTCAAGAAACCAACAGTTTGATTCACTGATTGCTTGTATAATGTTTTTGTTTTCAATTTCATCCAATTCTGCTCTAATTTGTTTATTTCTTTTCTTCTGCTGGGTTTGGGATCCCCATCAATTTTTTAAATGCCTCTCTTTCTGTTCCCTTGAGGAAGCCTTGCAATGCTATAAATTTCCCTCTTAGGACTGTCTTTGTGCTATCCCAGTGGTTCTGGTAATTCGTGTCTTCATTATCATTTTGATTCAAAATTTGGTAATTTCCTTTTAAGTTTCATCTATGACTGAGCTATTGTTTAGCATAAGGTTATTTAGTTTCCATATTTTTATATGAGAATGCAGATTCATGTGGTTTCTGAGTTCAACTTGTATTCTATGATGGTCTGAAAAGATGCAAGGAATAATTTTTTTCTATTTGTTTTTTAGAGACAGAGCCTAAGTTTGTCACACTTGATAGAGTGTTGTGGCATCAGAGCTCATAGCAACCTCCAGCCCTTGGACTTAGGGGATTCTCTTGCCTCAGCCTCCCTAGAAGCTGGGACTACAGGCACTTGTCACAATTCCCACCTATTTTTTGTTGCCCTTTGGCCAGGGCCAGGTTTAAATCCACTACCCTCAGTATATGGATCTGGCACCCTACTCACTGAGTCAAAGGCACTGCCCAATGAACTAATGTACACAGCTATGATTCAACAAAAAATACAAAAATAAAAAATAAAATTTGTGACCTAAGATTTGATCAATTTTGGAGTGTGTTCCATGGGCTAATGAGAAAATGTGTATTCAGTTTTGTTAGGATGAAATATTCTGTACATGTATGTTAAATGCAATCATTGGATGGCTAAGGTTAAGCCTAAAATTCCTCGCGTGGTTTCTTTCTTTTTTTTATTTTTATGTTTTTATTTTTTGGTAGAGACAGAATCTCATTTTATCACCTTTGGTATAGTGGTGTGGCATCACAAAGCTCACAGCAATCTCCAAATCCTGGACTTAGGCAATTCTCTTGCCTCAGCCTCCTGAGAAACTAGGACTGGTACCCACTACAGTGCCTTGCTATTTTTTCTTGTTATTGCAATTTGGTCAGAGCCAGGTTTAAACCCTCCACCCTCAGTGTGTGGGGATGTTGCTTCCATTCTGTTAATGTTATTTGCCATCCAAATTCTGGATTTGATTTCTGACATCTCAGCCATTTATTTATGAATGGAATCTTCTGGTTTGTCCACTTTGTTTTTCCACAGGGGATTTATTCTACTTTGGTGATTCATGTTGCTGAGTTTTTCCCACTGTCCCCCCCCACCATGATTATTTTTCACCATTTGCCTAGATGAGCAGATAAGGTGGAATTGGGTTGGGGTCTCTTGTAGTAGTGATTAACCAGTCCTTTGCCCAAGAGGTGGGACTGTGACTACAGCTTTTTCCCTACAGTTTTGCAAAGGACCTGTACATTACTATGGCCTGAGACACTGGGGACCTGCTTGGTGTGTTGGTGCTAAGTGGCTCTGTCTTATTTTTATCTGGTCTCTGTCCAATCCTAGTGAATCAGCAACTCTTGCTTGAAGTCTCAGTTGTGGAGAAATACCAGAAACTAAGACAGCCCACCCCCAACAGGCAACACATAGTAAAGGAAAATCAAACCTTCCCATAACAACACAACCAGGGTTCCACCTTGCATGGTATTCAGGTGATTGGCCCAGGAAAAGAGTTCCAAATCAATTGTCCCAGTCAGCAGACAGTCAAGTTTTAGAGTTGAAAATGTCTCCAGAAAATGGATAGCAGGATTATGATTCTCTCTGGTGCTTCTTGGTGTCAGAAGGGCTCACACAGCAAGTGAATTAATCTCAGAAAGTTAATGCCTCCTGCCCCACCTTGTACCTCTGTCACATCTAGTCACTGGTAACCCTGCAGGGTTGTGACCCAGTTCCCTCCAATGAATATATGCTCCAGGGTTTGGTGACTGACTGAGTCACAGGGAGATCTGTGTCTCCTTGGCCAGGCCATCGCAATCTGCCACCAGCCGGCAGGGGTGCTGAACTATGACAACCTTGAGTGCATAATGGAAGCTGGGAGTTTTGACTCAGTTCCACCCATGCCCCAGATTGATGTTGCTGCCATATGCACTCTTAAAGAATTGTTCGTTTCTGTCCCACCTATACTCACCTGCTGGCCAGGTGCTGTATGAGTTCACAGAAAATGTGACTCAGTCCCGCCCACCGCTGCTGCCATTGCACCAATTTGCTCGGGGCTGGTGTCGCAGGCTCTGTTGCACTCTGTTTTGGGGCAGGTGTGGTTAGAGCTCACAAACAGCTCTCAGTTTCTGCTGTTCCTTGGGCTTGTGCTGCTGTTAAGCCTGCTTTCCTCCCCGCTATGCTCCACTGGGGCTGGTTACATATTGGGCTCACAAAATCAATAATTTTTACTCAGCCCCACCCTGGGAGTATGCCATCTCTGTGGGTGCTTCGATTCTGTTCTCTGTACTCTCAGCACCCAGTCCCAGGTACTGCCTGAGGCATACCCTTTGCTCATGAGGCCTGCCTTTCCATCCCAGAGATGTTCTGCCAGTGACTGCCACAGGAGTAGGGGTGCAGCTCCCACTTGTTGCTGAGGGAGGGGCAAAGTGTCTCCAAATTATCCTCAGTGGGTTTAGATCGATTGGTCTAGTCACTGCCCCTGCTGAACTGTGCCACAGGGAACTGCTTCACTGTCCTCTGTATGGCTCACTCTCTTCACAGTCTCTGTTGCACATATGTGACACAGAAGCAGCAGAGACCTGGAACATCCCAAGCCCCATCCATACCTCTTGAGAAAATGTCTGAGAGCATGGACTCCATGAGGGAAAGGCTTCCATACCTTGGAGTGAGAGTGGAGGAGAGTTCTTGGAATTCAATATTGCGTGTAGAGTCTGTGTTCAGTTTTATGCCTGATGAGACAGTATCATGGCACACTAGTGTGTACTCTCTGGGGATGGACTTCTGCTATTTAAAGGTTCTCTCTCATGGGATAAAATAGAAAGAGATCTGAACTCTGCTTGATTGCTTGTAGAGAGTATGGTACAAGCTGTTCACTTGGGTTAGGGAACTCCTGTTCCTTGGAGATGGATTTTTTACCAATTGTTTGTTTCCTTGGGGGTCACAGTTCACTTCAGCAGGGGAGATGTGTGCTCTTAAACCTTCTATCTTGGCTCAGCTACAAACCGTGAGCTTACTTGCTAAAGCTCTATCCTTTAACTCCTCTACTAGATGGGAACCTGTGGGGAAAGCTGGATCCAGTTGGCCGTCTTGCTTCCTCTCCACTTTTTCCCTTATCATAATGATTTTAAGGTTCATTCTAAATGTACCAAAAATTTACAATTCACTCCTTTTGATTGTTGAAAAATATTCATTGTGTGAATATAGCACGTTATGTGTATAAAATCATCTGTAAATACCAGTAGTAGTCCTAAAAACATTCCCTTCTAATCTAAGATTTTTTTCCTTTTTGAATATTTTTATTTTATTATTTTTATTATTAAATAATATCTGTGTACATTAGTGCAATCAAGGGGTACAGTATGCTGACTTCATATACAATCTGAAATGTTTTCATCAAACTGTTTAACATACCCTTCATGGCATTTTCTTAGTTATTGTATGAAGACATTTGTATTCTGCATTTAGTGAGTTCCACCTGTACCCTTTTAAGATGCACCATAGGCATGGCCCCACCAATTACCCTCCCTCCACCCCAACCTCCCCCCTCTCCTCCCTTCCCATATTCTTATGCTATATATGGGTTACAGCCTTCATATGAAACCTTTAAATTAACTTTATAGTAGGGGTAAGTATATTGGATACTTTTTCTTCCATTCTTGAGATACATTACTAAGAAGTATATGTTCTAGCTCCATCTATATAAACATGAAAGAGGTAAAGTCTTCCTCTGTCTTTAAGGCTGCATAGTATTCCATGGTATAAATATACCACAATTTATTAATCCATTCGTGGGTCGATGGGCACTTGGGCTTCTTCCATGACTTAGCAATTATGAATTGGGCTGCAATAAACATTCTGGTACAGATGTCTTTGTTACAGTGTGGTTTTTGATCTTCTGGGTATATACCTGGTAAAGGAATTATAGGGTCGTATGGAAGGTCTATTTTTAGATCTCTGAGTTCTCTCCAAACATCCTTCCAAAAGGAACGTATTGGTGTGAATTCCCATCAGCAGTGTAGAAGTGTTCCCTTTTCTCCATTTCTCTGGTTTTGGGATTTTGTTATGTGGGCTAATTTTGCTGGAGTTAGATGATAACTCAAAGTAGTTTTGATTTGCATTTCTGTGATGATTAAGGATGGTGAGCACTTTTTCATGTGTCTGTCGGCCGTGTGCCTGTCTTCTTTGGAGAAGTTTCTCTTCAAATCCTTTGTCCATCCTAAGATGAGATCATTTGTTCTTTTCTTGCTAATATGTTGGAGTTCTGTGTGTATTCTGGTTATTAAACCTTTGTCAGAGGCATAACTTGCAAATATTTTCTCCCATTCTGAGAGCTGTCTGCTTGCTATACTTACTATGTTTTTGGCTGAACAAAAGCTTTTTAGTTTGATCAGGTCCCAGTAGTGTATTTTTGATACTGCTTCAATTGCCTGGGGAGTCCTCCTCATAAAATATTCACTCAAGCCAATTCCTATAAGAGTTTCCCCTGCACTTTCTTCTAATATTTTGATAGTTTCATATCTTAAGTTCAAATCTTTAATCCAGTGAGAGTCTACCTTAGTTAATGGTGAGAGGTGTGGGTCTAGTTTTAGTCTTCTACAGTTCACCAGCCAGTTCACCCAGCACCATTTGTTAAATAGGGAGTCTTTTTCCAACTGAATGTTTTTAGTTGGCTTGTCAAAGATTAAGTTATGGTAAGCATCTGGATTCATCTCTTGGTTGTCTATTCTGGTCCAAACATCTACTTCTCTGTTTTTGTGCCAGTACCATAATGTTTAGATCACTATCGATTTATAGTAGATTCTCAGGTCTGGTAGCATGATTCCTCCTGCTTTGTTTTTGTTTCTGAGTAATGTCTTGGCTATTCGAGGTTTTTTCTGCTTCCATATAAAACAAAGTATTATCTTTTCAAGATATTTAAAATATGACAATGGAGTTTTGATAGGAATTGCATTAAAATTACATATTACTTTGGGTATTATAAACATTTTAACAATGTTGATTCTTCCCAGCCATGAGCATGTTATATTTTTCCATTTGTTAACATTTTCAGCTATTTCTTTTCTTGAAGTTTCATAATTCTCTTTATAGAGATCTTTCACATCCTTTGTTAGGTAAACTCTCAAATATTTCATCTTCTTTGGCACTACTTTGAAAGGAATAGAGACCTTGACTGTTTTTTCTGTTTGGCTATTGTTGGTATATATAAAGGCTACAGATTTATGGTTGTTGATTCTGTAGTCTGAGACATTGCTTTATTCCTTGATCACTTCTAAAAGTTTTGCAGTAGAATCCCTTGTATTTTCCAGATATACAAGCATATCATCTTCGAAGAGTGAAAGTTCGTTCTCTTCTGACCCTATGTGGATACCCTTGATTGCCTTTTCTTCCTTGATTGCAATGGCTAAAACTTCCATTATGATGTTGAAGAGCAATGGAGACAATGGGAAACCTTGCCTGGTTCCTGATATTAGTGGAAATGGTTTCAATTTAACTCCATTCAATACAATATTGGCTGTGGGTTTGCTGTAGATGGCCTCTATCAGTTTAAGAAATGTTCCTTCAATACCAATTTTATGTAGTGTTCTGATCAGGAAGGGATGCTGGATACTGTCAAATGCTTTTTTCTGCATCAATTGAGAGAATCATATGATCTTTGTTTTTTTTAATTTGTTTATGTGCTGAATTACATTTATACATTTACGTATATTGGACCCACCTTAAGACCCTGGGATAAAGCCCACTTGGTCATGGTGCATAATTTGTTTGATGTGTTGTTGGATTCTGTTTGTTAGTATCTTGTTAAATATTTTTGCATCAATATTCATTAGTGATATTGGTTTATAGTTTTCTTTTCTGATTGGGTCTCTCCGTGGTTTAGGGCTCAAGGTGATGTTTGCTTCATAGAATATGTTTGGTAGTATTCCTTCTTTTATCTACATTTTGGAAGAGTTTTAGTTATATAGGTACTAGTTCCTCTTTACAGGTTTGGTAGAATTCTGACATGAATCCATCTGTCCCCAGGCTTTTCTTTTTAGGAAGATTTTGTGTAGTTGATGCTATTTCAGAATTTGATATAGGCCTGTTGAACATTTCCACTGCATTCTGGCTGAGTCTTGGTAGGTGGAATGCTTCCAAGTATTGGTCAATTTCCTTCAGCTTTTCATATTTCTGAGAGTCAAGTTTCTTGTAATATTCCTTAGGAATTTTTTGAATTTCTGAGGGGTCTGTTGTTATTTCATCTTTATCATTTCTGAGTGATGAAATTAGAGACTTTACTCTTTTTTTTATTGAATCATAGCTGTGTACATTAGTTCAATCATGGGGTACAGTGTGCGGGCTTCACATACAATCTGAGATATTTTTATCAACCTGATTGACATAACATTCATGAGATTTTCTCATTTACTATGTGAAAACAT
>CAUYON010104650.1:0-19588 GCA_963573935.1 Arctocebus calabarensis | reverse complement strand
CCTCAAGCTGTCACCCTGGACAGAGTGCTGTGGCATCACAGCTCATAGCAACCTCCAATTCCTGGGCTCAAGCGAGTCTCCTGCCTCTGCCTCCCAAGTAGCTGGGACTACAGGCGCCCGCCACAATGCCCGGCCATTTTTAGGTTGCAGCCACCATTATTGTTTGGCGGGCCCAGGCTAAATTCGAACCCACCAGCTCAAGTGTACATGACTGGTGCCTTAGCCCGTTGAGCCACAGGTGCTGAGCCGTTTGTCTGTATTCTTGACAGGAATCTTCATATCTGTTCTTGAATCCATTATTTGTTGATTATCATCTAAATTTAAGAGCTATCTTGTTTCCTCTTTGTCCAGATCTTTTTTTGTGAGTAAAGCTATCTCACTGTTATTGCCATATACTGTGTATGCCTATCAGCCAATATTTTTCAAAATGGTGTATCTTCTTAAAAGTTCTTTTTCATTTCCCCATTTTATATTCATTTTTTCATTATTTTTAAGAAGCATTTATTGAGTATTGATCATGTTTCAAAGTTACAGAAATACCCTGGAGTAGCTCTTATGTGTAGGATGTTCTATCTATATTACTATAGTGGCTAGTGTATATGTTCATTAACTTTTTTAAACTTTTATTTCTTATTTTCATTATGCTTATTACCTCCATATACATTCCTTTCAAAAATAAGTGTGTGCTAAGATTATCCTTTTTAAGTTACAAAAGTAGGCAAAATGACAAAATACTACTAAAATGGTCATGTAGTTTTACAATCTATTTGCATATTGATATATTTTAATTTGCCTTTCTCTAAAAACATATGCACAATAATAATGGCTATAGCTTTTACTGATTACTAAGTTTGACTTGCAAAGTAAACACAGTAGCTTTTTTTGGGAGATTTTTAGGAAAGAAGATATTTTGAGTATTTTTTAAATTACTGAATATCTAATATTATCTCATAATAGTTGGAGCATTTAGAGTTATTTTAATGTTCTAATAAGAAGTAATATAAAAAGGACATGGAGCAAAGTTTTGCTAGAGTCTATAAAATACTAGTAATATGGTTATAGCAAAAAAATAAAAAGGCCATGCATGGACGAGATTAGAGATTAGATGATTTTTATGTTTTATTGTAAAGCATTTTATTTATATTGATATGAAAATGAAATGAAAAAATGAAATGTTCTATGTTTAGCAACTAACTTGATCTTGAGTTTTGCTTTGCAGGTGGATTGGACTCTAAATATTGGAGAGCAAGCCCTTGATATATGTATTGTGTCTTTCAATCAGTCAGCATCTTCTGTTTTTGTTCTTGGAGAGAGGAATTTTTTTTGCCTTAAGGATAATGGACAAATTCGATTCATGAAGAAGCTTGACTGTAGCCCAAGTTGTTTTCTCCCATATTGCTCAGGTGTGTAGAAAGATTTTCTTTCACCCTTCCATATGTCAAGGTTGTTATATACTTCAAAAAATGTTATACCCATACACATATTTTAAACATATAGAAAAATAGTTTTATACTGAATATGTAATGGAAATTTCAACTTTCAAAATTTGAATAGAAATTTGATATACAGCAGATTTGGTTTTGTTAGTCATTGTACAAAATGACTTGTAAAATCGACCTCCAACATATATTAATGCTTTCCATAATGTGTCTGTTCAAGATGCTTCCGGGAGAACATAAGCACTTTTATAAGCAGAATAATAATGTCTGATAGAAAGACTGATCTGTAGTGAATGCCCTGTAAATCATTAGCTTAAATGTGTTATATATTAATGAAATACATGTTTTCTAGATGAAATGCAAAAATGTTGGCCATTATCTAGTTACAGTTTCCAAGTCTGTAAAGTGATTCCTTTCTTTTTGATATTGGTAGCTTTATGTTGGAAAATAATGTTTTATTGATCAAAATTTTTATATATTAAAACCAAGATTTTAGAATTAGTTTGTGTCATAAATCCCCCCAAAGAGATATAATCCACTGATACAAATGACTGTTTTCTTGGTATCCTCTTTCTGTATCTTCAACCTACAGTTTCTGAAGGAACAATAAATACTTTGATTGGAAACCATAATAACATGTTGCATGTTTATGAGGATGTGACACTTAAGTGGGCTACTCAACTTCCCCACATTCCTGTAGCAGTAAGAGTTGGCTGTTTGCAGTAAGTGATTTAATTTAACACATTTTAATAGAGGATCTTAATCAAGGAATTCTCTAGAAATTTTGTGAAATATTGACAAGTGATTTTACCAAAAAATGACAAATAGCATTGTAGAGTGAATGTCAATAATTCAAAATATAACTTTTATTATTAAGCTATAAAAAACTTTAATTAGCACTATTTATTTTCATTTAGTATTTCTATTAAAATATGCATCCTTAGTAAATTAAAGATGAAAACTTTTGCTGATCTCAAGAAAATGGTTTACTTCATAGATTATTTTCTTTAAAATTTAGAAATATTTCTGTTAGCTTTTGATGAGTCCCATTTAGGGATCATTTATTGATAGCCTGTGAGAATATTACCCTTGTTCATAAAAAAGTCTGAAATGGGTCAGACTTCTGTATTACTTTATTATGTCAAGTAATACATAATTGCTAATGATCATGTGTTTAAAGAGTTTAGATTTTAAATATGGTTACTTTACATTTAAAATAAAAATTCATGCCTTAACATTACATTTATAAAGTTTATTAAAAATGAGACAAGATATCTAAGCATCTCAGAGTATGTTTAGGAATTAAATATCTCAACAAATATATAGAAACACAGCTTTCTATAAAACTACATAGATCCCCAGATTTATTAAGTTCTGCTTATTTAGAATATTTTATTGCTCACTTTAAAACCATATGTAAAATTCTTTAATAACTCTCTAATGACTTTAATAACATCTGATCTGCATGAGTTATCCTCTCATTAAAGGATCGAGTGAGTAGTATTATTGTTAAAGGTAAATGAAGGGCATTCATATTTGCATTAATACTTAAAATAAAGCCTGAATATTGAAAAAAATGGAAACTTTTGAAAACAGTATATATTTTAAAAAGAAGTTGCTTCTTTATGTTTAATGAGAAAAGGCCATCATATAATTTTAATTGCTATGCACTAAACACAAGTTATACTTATTGTGTATCTGAAAATAATTTAAAATGTTGAGTTTGGCTTTTGCAATGTCCAACAGATGGCCTTTTTATTTCTACCAACTATTTAGACTCAACAGACATTTTGCATCAGATTTACTTAGGAGGATTTAGAACAGGAAAAACATCTTGCCAACAGGGCCACGTCAAGTGTTTCTCTCCTGGAAGAGTAATTCTTGTGGCAGTCCATATATCCATCCAAGAGCTGTTTCTTTGGCCCCCCTAAGTGACCATTCAGGTGGAAGTAGAAAAATTTACACTGGTGGCTATGCAGCCTATCTTGGCTTATAATCTTCTTGCCCTTCAGGAGCCAATACCTTTAAATACTTAAAAATCATTGGAGTTTTTGTGTGTATTTTGAGCATAGTAGAATAATAGATAGAAACACCTTATTGAGAACATTTAGTTGAAATACTTTTTTTTACATATATGTAATGTCTAAGCAGTGTTTTCATTTCAAAAGTCATTTCAAAAGACAGGGAAGTGCAATGATATGGCTTTTCAGCAGATATTTATTGTATAATTTTTAGTTTTTGCTCCAGATGTATCTTACAAGTTAAAGCCCCAATCATAACTGAAATTATTATGAGTGAAAAATGAAATTTCTATGTAGTATGCATAATGATGCTTATGTGCAAAGTAGCCTGTCACATTTTATTTTAGATGCTTGTGAGGAAAGTTTCCTATATCTCATAGCTTTTTTAAGGTCACAGTTAAAAATAATTATTTTAATAAGTTCAATATTAGCATGAGCATTTTCCACAAAACATATAACAATAAATTCTAATTATTCATCTGAAGAGTTTTCTTATTTATAATATAATTTAACCTAAAAAGATGGGATTAGACTGTGTTTGGAATAATTTCATTGTAGTTTTTATTAGAATTTTAATAGTAATTATTACCAACTTAGGTATAGTATATTTACATCTAGAAGTTATTTGAAATTATAAGCACTGAAATAATTTTTCTCTTGTATTTTATTAGTTTTAGGGTTAAACCTTTTCAGTAGAAGCTTCCTTGGCTGAATGTGTTTATTTATAAAGGAAATTGCTACTATTTTAATATGTTTCTTTTCAATGAATAAGAAATATTGAATTTGGATCAAGTTGATGCAATTATACTTAATAACAGCATTTTGCTCAGAAACTAAGATTCTTTATTTCCTCTCACTCCCACCTACTTGGCAGTCTTAGTCCTCTCTACTTTGTTTATTATATACCAGTTCTAAATTTGTGTTTCCTTCTTCCTTTTCAGAATAAATCTCATTCTTGCTTATATGGTGTTATTTTAATTTAATTATTTTAATTTGCGGGGTTTAAATTATGAGAATGTGAAGTAAGTATGCAGGTTTTACAGAATCAGAAGAGCCTGACCATCATTTATCAGGAACAGTATTCTCTCTAGAGATATCAAATATACCTAAAACTGGAAGTCTATTTGAATGAAAGTTCAAAGCAAGGAGAACCTTTCCCAACTTTAACTGGCAGCCAAAAGCCATAGTGCTTTAAAATCTTATTGCAGCTCATTTTTTAGTGTAAACAGTTTGCTCCAGTACTTGAGTGGTTTTCTTCCTAGGCTGAGTACTAAATAGTAACTTACTTTAACTTTGGTATTTGCCATTTTGCTCTTTAGCTTTCATTGATATAGTATTCTTTTAAAGACATTTTCAGAATATTACAGGGGTATGCATGTTTTGGTTACATAGTTTGTTTTGTACATTTCAGGTCAAAGTTATAATTGTGCCCTTTACTTTGAATGTGTGTATTATACCCACATATAGGTATACCTATATTCATATAGGTATGAATTAACCCAAACTTATCAATTCCCACCTTCCAATTGATTACTGTTGAGTTTGAGTTAGTGTTCTTGAACAGTTTTTCCTGTTTCTTCTCTGGATCTTCACATGTCTTCTATCTTTAAGACCTAGCTCAGGTCATGTAAAGAAGCCTTCCTTCCTTATCATGGCCTCCTCTGAATTTCTGTCACATTTTTAATTATCTTGTGTCTGCCATTTGATTTTCCTAACTCTCCCACTAGATTATATACTCCTTTCAACTTCCATGCATCACACTGAATAATCACAAATTTGAACATATACTATATGCTTGGTAAAAATCATTGTGGTTTGTGTGTATGTGTCAAGGGAAAGGGTATGGCTAGAAAGACCTTATTGGGTCTTTTAATTGAAAAACATTTTTTAAGTATGAAAACACTAAGACTCATAGAAAGAAAGATCTTATTTCTTTAAGAGCAAAGTTATTAGGAGAACATTTTTAATTTTGAAGTGATTTTTTTCTTTCTTTTTTAGTTTAACTTTTGTTGCTAATTTGCCATCTTTGTGCATTATAGGAAGAGAATGTGAGCTTATACACTTTTTACTATTATGTAGTTTTAAACATTTTCTTTATGGCTTAATATTTTACATAGAATTTGGGCAAAGTATAAATTCTGATTTTCTGTTTGTTATAGCTCAAGAGTAGAATGTAAGTCTTTCATTACTATATTGTTCTGTTAGTTTTTTGTTGAATAATCATTCTTGTTCTGTTATTCAGTTTACATTTATAATAGTTACTTTTTGGTGAGTTTTAAAAATCGATCTTTATAAAATGACCCTTTGGGTTCCCATTTAATGTTTTTTAGTGTTGCGCTGCTCTTTTCATTTGTTTGCTTTCAGTTCAATCTGTTATGAGTTATTGGTATGGGGTTATCCATGCTTTTTCTTTTAAACTGTCACTTATTAGTCTCTTTGTAAAAAGAATTTGGTTAGATTTTTCAACCCATTTTAAAGACCTTTGTCTTTTAATTAACACATTTACAGTAGTTTTAAGTGATGTATTTAATTTTTCTTCATCTTTTGCAGTACTGTTCACTTCTTATACTATTTATACAATTTTCTATCTCTTTATGCCTATAATCCTAGCACTCTGGGAGGCTTAGGCAGGTGGATCACCTGAGCACAGGAGTTTGAGACCAGTGCGTGCAAAATAACACCACATCTCTACTAAAAATAGGTATTGTGGCTGGCACCTATAGTCCCTGCCATGGGGGAGGCTGAGACAAGAGGATTGCTTGAGCCCAAGAGTTTGAGGTTGCTGTGAGCTATGACTCCATGGCAACCATCCCTAGGGCGACTGAGTGAGACTCTGCCTCAAAAAAAAAAAATTCATCTCTTATATGTGAATTAAGGTTTCTTTGTATTTATATTGTTGAGTGTATTGGATGGTACACAGACATATGTCTGTTATCTTTAACTCTATTAGTATATATTTCTCAATTTTGCCATAATCTGGTATGAATTAAACATTCCTCCCATGATAGACAAGGTGTTACTTTTTACAACCTCCTTACTTATTTTCCCACAGAGTCTATCACCACCTCACAAAGACATGGGTGTGTACATGTGCTTGTGTTTAGAAAAGCACATGCATTCCCTCACTTCCATTCCTCTACTATTGTTTGTTCTTTGCTATAGTTACATGGGATTTTAGACATAATTTATTATTAAATTCTTCTTATGCTTTTTCTAAGACTTATAAAATTTGTATTCAATTTTCTTTAAACATAATAAAATGTATATATTTATTGAAGATTGCCAAAATTTTATATTATGAATTCTAATTTTTTAACTAATTAATTTTGCTTCATCTCTGAGTAGGTTGATTTGATTTTCTCAGTAATGATAAAGAGTATTATATTATAGAGAAAAAATGTATTGTCATATTTCTTCTTCATATTTTATTGATGTTGCTTCCTGATTTTTTTTTTCTTTTTTTTCTCCTTGATTTGCTTTTAAAATAACTTTTGGATAAAAGAATAACATGATTTTTATAAAAAGTATTAAACTGCCCTATTTAAAACTCAAGCATTATTTAAAGGTTCAATGAAAAATAAAATGAACAGCTTTTCACCAGTTGCCTCAATCTTACCATACAGAATTAACATTTGTTAGACTTGTTAAATATAAAGCCTGATCTTTTTCTCTGCATATAGGGATAGTTAGGTATAGAATAAAATCTACAAAGCAGGATCATATGGATTTTTTAAAAATAATTTTATTAAATCATAATTGTGTACATTGGTGCAATCATGGGGCACAGTGTGCTGACTTCATATACAATCTGAAATATTTTGATTGTACTGTTAAACATAGCCTTCATGGCATTTTCTTAATCATGATCATATGGATTTTTAATATTAATTTATTTCATTGTATTCTAATAGAAAAAAGATATAGGTGAAATGGCAGGAATAAAAAATTTTACAACAAATGTAAACATTGTACAACAAATGTTTTTTATTTTCTAAAAGACTTCTCTAAACAAGATGAGAATAAAAGTAAAAGATTGATCTTTTCAAGTTTCTGCAGCTTTATTTCAAACTTGGCAGTGTCCATTAACTCCCTGTTGTGAAAAATAAGGAAAGTAGTATAGTTATGTTTTCTTCTTTCCCTCTTCTTGCTAATTTCTAATATTGTTGGTGTATTAATTATTTTTATTAATTTTGTTAAAGTTAAAACATTTACACCATTTTCATAATCACAGTTTTCACAGTGCTTTCCTCTTATCCTTATATCTAAATAGCATCAAAGCTTAGCATCATTACTTTTATTATTCTTGAATTATCTTCGATCTAGTTCTTGGTTAGTGTTCTTACATCCTTAGCAATTGTGTGTTGCTTTTATACTTGCGGGTCATCTTAGCTTCTCCCAGAATCTTGGACTTTGCATTTGGCATTGACAATTGCTATGGAAAAAGTCTGACGTTAACTTAATTTTTTTTTTTTTTTAAGACTTCTTATTGACCGAATTACTTTTTCTGTCTGGATGCTCATCTGATATGTTTTTTTCAGTTCTCTTCAATTATTTATATATATGTTTGGTCTATTTTTATTAGTTTGATTTTTTTTTCATGTATCTCTACCTTATTCTTGAGGTTATTTTCGGTTTATTTATTCTAGTTCTTGTTATTGCTTTTGATGTGGTTTTTATCCCCTGTATCCTTCTTCTTTTTCTTCTTCTTCTTCTTTTTTTTACATTAATATGAGGGTACAATTTTTTTTTTTTCGAGACAGAGTCTCACTATCTCCCCCTCCATAGAGTGCTATGGTGTCACAGCTCACAGCAACCTCAAACTCTTAGGTTTAAACTATTCCCTTGCCTCAGCCTCCCAAGTAGCTGGGACTATAGGCACTCTCATTTTTTGCCTGTATGTTTGTTTGTTTTGCCTTTTCATTATATTTGGGAAGTCAAAAATATCTTCATTCAGTATAATAGTGATAAATCAGTTTTTATGAAATCCACTATGTGACAGAAAGATAGGATGAGAGAACCTCTGGGTTTCAGGAGTTCCTGTAAGAAAAGGTGGGCTTCAGTTTGGGGCCTGGTGAGCCTGCTACTGTAGTATAAATGATTATAATGTCCCCTAAGTTATAGAGGATGAAAGAATAGAATTATATTTAGTATAATTTTTTTTCTTATTGTTGGTACCTTAATTTCCATAATTTGGACAAATTGTTTATTTCAGTCTCACTGAACAATGTTTGAGATAAAATAAGTTGTATGATTTTTTGATGATCATCATTACTTGTATACATATGTCTCCACTTGTAAGATCAAAGGTCTTTACATAGCTCTTTAGATTTTATATGGACTAGAGTTAAACTTGAAAAGTCAAGGATTGTGCTTGTATATTTTTAGAGCCATGTGGCTCAGCTATTGTTAATACACAGACTGTCATTTTGGTATGTTACTTTCATATACTGTGATATGGCTACTTTGTTAAGTATTTTATTCAGGTGGAAAAGCCTGTGTAGTAATTTGTATAAATTAAAAAGCCATTATCTTTATTATTATTTCTAAGTTGGAGGTACAACTCTTGGAGTTCTTTTTATAAAAGAAATCTTCTGGTGCAGTGCCTGTGGCTCAAAGAAGTAGGCGCCAGCCCCATATGCCTGAGAGGGCGGGTTCAAACCCAGCCCTGGCCAAAAAAAAAAAAAAAAAAAAAGAAATCTACTGCTTGGCTCATGTTTTCATTATCACTTTAGTTTTAAAATAATAATGTAAAACAGCACTGTCCATTTTCATGAACAATATCATAGTAATTATAGTTCCAGATTGCTTGATTTTGTTACATTCCATAGTAAATCTGTTTAATTTGCCTGCCAGAAGTTTTAGAGGCACTGCATAGCCAAGGGTAAGGAGTTAGAATGCTAGTTGGGTTTATGATTTTCAGTTTTATAAATTAAATGTTTCAATAGTAGAAGTCATCTTATTATCACCTATTTCCACTGAAAAACTTCCTTGACATATTGTCGTTGAAGCTGTGAAGGTCTTTTAAAGTGAAACTTTCAATCTCAAAATAATCTGTACTGGTAGAGAAAGTGCTTTGGTGTTTTGGGTTTCTGATTCTCTACTCCTAATGGGCATGTGGGAGTCAGTTATTTGGATAGAGAAAGTGCTTTACTTTGAAGAGTGTAAGATAAATGGAAACAAACCATAATACAAACAAACAAATAAAAAACCAATAAAAATAAAAAAAGTGAAGAAAAAAGAAAAAAAAGAAACCTTAATTAATTCCCTTTATCTTAAAAAGAAAAGATTTGGGAGAGTGACAGTGTGTTTTTATACCTCAAGAAAACCAAGTTAATTAAAATTACTAAAAATAAGTTTGAAAAATAGTTAAATAATCAAATCATTTAAGTCCTCTTTGTAATTTTAGCTCGAAACTTCTAAGTAAATTAAATTTTGCTCCATAAAGTAGGGCTGTAATTCTTGATTATCTAATCTCTGTGATCCATAGACTCTATTAGTGAACAGATAAAATTATATTCAGTGGTTTTCATGTATTTAGGTAGAGAAAATCCACTAACTTTTGCTTACTAAAATGTATTTGCTATTTAAAATAAGTATAAAATAAAAAGAGAATTACCATACTACCAACTTTATTGATGTACTAAAAAAATGACAGATATCCACATAGTATTTTCAGTGTGTTATATTTAAAACCATAGAAGAAAATTGCACTAATTCAAAGTTAAAGTGTTTGTTTTAATTAAGTGGAAGATTATAAAATGCAATTACTGATTATTAATTTATTAATATCATAATGTAACATAATGTACTGTGTTCTAATTAGAACAAATACTCCAAGCTTGATAGCCTTGGCTATATAAAAACTTTGCTTTATGTAGAATGTAAGATTTATTATCCCTTTTCCTCTTATAATTAACCAGAAATAATCTTTGATTTTCAGATGTTTTAAAGAATATTTTTAACATTTATAGATAGTTAGCATATAGTACACAGTATGATGATATTTTTTGAACAGAAAGTATTGGCTAGTTAGAACATGATTGGAGGTCATAGGATGATGATAGCTAATTCAGGGCTGTCCAACCTTTTGGCTCCCACATTGGAAGAAGAGTTGTCTTGGGCCACACATTAAATACACAAAACTAATGAAAACTGATGAGCAAAAAGAAAAAGGTCCATGCATAGTTTTTGTGATATCTGCCACTGTAGATAAACAAAAAAGTCCTCCCTTAATAATCCTAATTATGCAGCTGCCCTTTGTTCAAAGAGTCCTTTAAAATCATTGAGCAGGTCCCAAGTTTGTTATCACTAATACAGAAAATATACATATCTATATAATAAAACATCTTTTTTTGGATTTTTTTTATTATAAAAGTAATAGAAAAGTGGACAACATACAACCGGTGGGATATTTGACATTGTATTTGAGAAACTAATGTCTCAATATCTGGTTTGATGGAAGTAGTTGCAATTCTCAGTGAGTTCACAAGGTGCTTATCAGACATTTGGTTCTAACTTTACTCTTAATGTGCTTCATTCTTGAAAATAGTTACTCACAAATGTAGGTACTGCCAAAAAGCGATGACATGTATCAGATGTGATTGTAAAGTCAGGGATATTTGTCTCTGGGGAGATAAGACCTATAATAATCCAATACAGAGACATGATCAAATTTTTCTTTAAGTTGATGTTGGATTGCAGCTATCTGCATTCCATTTGAAAATTTGCAAGTAAAATATTTATGGTCACTAAGAATGGAGTTGAAATACACCAAAATATTGATTATTTTCCTGAAAATCTTAAAATCTGTTTTTGAATTCTCGAAAAGAATCACCTTGAAAAGCAAGGCTGCATATTTTTCACTGTTCACAGAACTGTGTTTAGTTAATATAATGAAATGCATAAAATTTTTAGCCTTAATTTGAACTTGCCATAATTTCGATTTCATTTGGAAAGCTGTTATGGTTTGAAACATTGTATTAATAAATTGGTTTTCACATTGAAGGTATGTATTTAAATGAGCAGTTAAATCCATTAAAAATGCAAAATCTGTAAGCCAGTTTTCATTATCAAGTTTTGGCACAAATTTGGTTTTTGATACCATAAATAACTTGATAACATCTTACAAATCACAAAGTCTTTTTAACATTTGAGTTTTACATAGCCATCTTATTTCCAGAAAGTAAATGAGGTCACCATAGTCAGCATCAATACTTTTAAGAAATTCCTGGAATTGGTGATGATTCAGTTTCTTGGCCTCACACTGATGATAATTTGCCTGACATCAATTTTTAAAGCTTTTGTGCATAAATTTTCTTGATGTACGAGGCAGTGATACTTCATCAAACATGAGTTTTGGGTGACAATTGCATTGTCTTTTGTTAATTTTACAAGTCCCTTTCTTTTATCTAGTCCCTCTCTTTTGTCGCTGGGGCACCCTCAGTAACTAACTATACCAGATATGTCGACAATGGGCAAAAAAAAAAAATCACTTTAACATTTTTTTATGGCTTTATGTACTCTTGATTTAGTTGTGTCTTTTAATAGTACAAAAGAAACCCATCTCTTCAGTGACATTATATTTCTCATCAATACCTCTAATAAATATAGCAAGTTGAGCCATATTTGAGACATCAGTGCTGTCATCCATTGGCAAAGTATGAAATTTAAAATTAACAGCTTTACTCTCCAAACTTCTTTTGATAGATTTTTCACTTTCTTCAATTTGCCAAGCTATAGTCTGGTGAGACAAATTGATTTTAGAAATATTCCCTTTTTCATCAGGGCATATTATATGTGCTGTGCTTTCCATATATTACTTAATAAACTCACCATCAGTAGATGGTTTTGAGTTTTTTGAAGTTACATATGTTCCCATGTAACTAACTTTTACGGTGAAATCTGTCAGAGTTGTAACTTTAAAAAAAATTTTTGATGGCTGCTGCAGCTGGGGCCATGAGTATGCTCAGGCTACAGAAGAGGCTTGCCTCTAGTGTCCTCCGCTGTGGCAAAAAGAAGGTCTGTTGGACCCCAGCGAGACAGATGAAATTGCCAATGCCAAATCCCACAGCAGATCTGGAAGCTGCTTGAAGATGGGCTGATTATCTGCAAGCCCATGACTGTTCATTCCTGAGCTTGATGCCGGAAAAACACCTTGGCCCACTGGAAGGGCAGGCATATGGGGATTGGTAAGTGAAAGGGTACAGCCAGTGTGAGAAAACCTGAGATGAGGACAGTGAGGATTCTGTGCCGGCTGCTGAGAAGATACCATGAATCTAAGAAGATTGACCGCTACATGTATCACAGACTATACTTGAAGGTGAAGAGGGATGTGTTCTAAAACAAGCGATTCTCATGGAACACATTCACAAGCTGAAGGCAGACAAGTCTCACAAGAAGCTCCTGGCTGACCAGGCTGAGGCCTGCAGGTCCAAGACCAAGGAACATGCAAGCGCGGTGAAGAGTGCCTCTAGGCCAAGACAGAGGAGATCATCAAGACTCTGTCCAAAGAGGGAGCGACCAAGAAGTAGACGTATCCCCTCTTGTCTGTACATAGTGGCCTCCATGTTGACGATCAATCATTCAAATAAAACAAGTGTTTATCTGGTTAAAATTTTTTTTGTTGAGAAGATAGACTTTTTTCAATTCTGCTATTTGGCCTTATGACACAATTCTTCACATGTATCAAATTTGGCAGCTTGTTTTTGCATGTAATGCCTTTTCAAATTATGGTCTTTAAAAACCTGTGTGGATTCCCTACAAATTAAGCAGAATTCCTTACTATTTGTATTGACAAAAAAGGAATCATCTGTCTACTTTTCATTGAACAATCTTCCTTCATCTGCAATTTTTCATTTTAGGGGTTCTGTTTTCTTTTGAGACATTGTAGAAGCCATGCTAGAATTAAAAAAATAATAATATATAAAGGATTATATCTACCTTTATTCTGAAAATTGACAGGGAAATAGAAAGCAAGGTTTTGGCTTTCCATAACTAGACTGTTGCAAGGAGGAAGGCTGAGTGTAAAGTGTGGCAGGTGATGTGTGAGGCATTCTGAGGTGTGGGAGCACCCTTAATAATCAAATAAGAATGCTTACCTGACTTTTGGATACCATTAAATACCTAATGTTGCAGTGGTACATTGAAATATTATTGATGATCGTTGCCTTGGCAAGTCACCACATGTAGATGTAATGTCTGATGGTGTCAATTTGACTATCTATGCTTAGAAGATAACATATTGGGAGTTGCATAAAACTGAATTAATGCTGTTTAATAGTCTAATGAATAGCGAGAGTGTCCTTCTGTTTATTTTTCATGACATTGCAACATGATGTTGTCATCTACAGAGTTCATGCTTGAGACTGTGCAATCAAGTTCTACCAAAAAATTAAAAAAATCTCTTATTGTTTTAAGTAAGTTTACAATTTTGTGTTGGGCTTCATTTATAGCTTTCCTGGGCCATGTGTGGCCCACAGGGCAAGGGTTGGATGCCACTGTGCTAATGTATATAACTCACTTTGTGCCAGGAAGTATTCTGAGTATTTTGGATATATTAATACATTTAATTCTTTTAAGTACAATTGCTATTATTACTATTCTCATTTTATAGATGATGAAACAGAGGCATAAAGAGATCAAATAACATGCCTTATCTCATGAACAAACTTAATGAACAATGAATTATAGCCTAAGTATGTTGGTTAGAATACAGAAAAGCAGAACATGGTAATGCCCTTCAGCGTCTTTAGTCCATCATATTACTAGAAGTCCCAACTCCTGTTTCCACTAAAAACTCATACTGTTGCCTTCTGAGATAATTGCTTCCTTTTCACATGAGTGCTGTTTAATATTCTGTCTATCAAGAAGTATCTTATTTAAAGTCATAGTGGCAAACACCTGTAAAAGCCAGAAGGCAGAAGCCTAACATAAAAGCAACTACTTGTGGAATATGGGACTGAGGGGTAGAAGGATCTGGATGCATTCCTTAAATATCTTTTAGAAAGTCTCAGATATTGTAAAGATCAACTTGAGACTTTGGAAAAGTAATAATGCTGCTATAGCTCTTTCAGTTTAATTTAAAATAGTTTAGATGCATTAGGTTTAAGTCTTGATTGGAATGAATGAAAAATGAAAGATAAAGTTTTAAGTATTTTAATTAAAAAGGTCAGTGTTGCAGAAAACTGTTCCTTTTTCTTACAGCTTATAGATTAGAAATTACTAGTATTTAATTCAGTGGTCAAAACACAATGAAACAAATAGTATATTTTGCTTTTGGATGTAACATTTTATAATGCTATCTTTAGCTTTCATTTATATTTATTTACAATAGCAAATGTCTCTTGTCTTCTTAATTCTATCTTGTTACCTTTATATTTCAAAAGACTAGGCAAAGTTTATATTAATTGAACATTTAAAAATTTTCTTGGAAGGAAAATTATTCTGATTTGGACCATCTACAATATATATTTAAGAAGGAATTTTGCAATAACTTTGAACATTTGGGAATATAAACTTGTTTTCCTCTTTTATAAAACTTTGCCAATGATGTAGCAAGGTCTGTAGTTAGCAAAACACCTTCAAGAAAAGACTTCATGAGGAAGATTCCCCCCCTCCCAGCAATTCCAGCAACACCAAAAATAAATAACTGGGATTTGATCAAACTAAAAAGTTTATGCACTGCTAAAGGTACTGCAACCAAAGCAAACAGATAGCCTTGGGAATAGAAGATTTTTGCATATTATAAATCTGATAAAGGACTGATAACTAGATCTATACAGAACTTAAACAACAGGAAAAAAATAAACAACCCCATTTCTATGTGGGCAAGAGACTTGAACAGAAACTTCTCTGAAGATGACAAATGAATGGCCAACATACACATGAAAAAATGCTCATCGTCTTTCATCATCAGAGAAATGTGGGCCGGGCATCGTGGCTCATGCCTGTAATCCCAGCACTTGGGAGGCAGAGGCATGTGGACTGCCTGAGCTCACAGGTTCGAGACCAGCCTGACCAAGAGCAAGACCCTATCTCTAAAAAACAGACAGGCATTGTGGTGGTGCCTGTAGTTCCAGCTACTTGGGAGGCTGAAGCAAGAGAATTGCTTAAGCCCAAGAGTTGGAGATTGTGTGAGCTGTGATGCCATGGCACCCTACCAAGGATGACAAAGTGAGACTCTGTCTCAAAAAAAAAAAATCATCAGAGATGGGAGGCGCCTGTGGCTCACTGAGTGGGGCACTGGCCCTATATACCGAGGGTGGTAGGTTCGGGCCTGGCCCCCGCCAAACTGCAACAAAAAATGGCCAGGCATTGTGGCGGGTGCCTGTAGTCCCAGCTACTTGGGAGACTGAGGCAAGAGAATTGCCTAGGCCCAGGAACTGGAGGTTGCTGTGAGCTGTGACTGCACAGCACTCTACCGAGGGTGATAAAGTGAGACTCTGTCTCTACCAAAAAAAAAAAAAAAAAAAAAAATCAGAGAAATGCAAATCCAAATCACTGTGAGATATCACCTAACTCTAATCAGATTAGCCCACATCACAAAGTCCCAAAACTGCAGATACTGGCATGGGTGTGGAGAGAAGGGAGCAGTTCTGCATTGCTGGTGAGATCACAAAGTAATACAATCTTTATAAAAAGAAGTATGGAGAATTCTCGAAGAACTAAAAGTTGACCTTCCATTTGATCCCACAATCCCATTACTAAGTATCTACTCAGAAGAACAAAAATCATTTTACCACAAGGACATTTGTACCAGCATGTTTATTGTCAGTCAATTCATAATTGCCAAGTTGTGGAAGCAATCCAAATGCCCATCAACCAATGAATGGATTAACAAATCATAATATATATACACCACGATTACTGTTCAACCATAAGAAAAGATGGAGACTTTATATCTTTTATGTTTACCTGGATGGAGTTGAAACACATTCTTAGTAAAGTATCTCAAGAATGGAAAACAAAATATCCAATGTAGTCAATACTAATATAAAACCAATGTATAAATAATCATATGCTCATATGAATGATAAAACACAAAAATAGTCTAGCAAGGGGGAGAGATGAGTAGGGGAGGAGAGAGGAGGGAAGAGGGTGATTGGAGGGAAGAGGAAGGGCATTTGGTGGGATCTTCTCTAATGTGCACAATGGGAGGGTATTCAGCACATCCCTCGGGCCAAGGGTTCCTCTACAATTTAAACTTTACTTTGGAAGTGAGAACATTGTAACCTAAAAAATATGTACCCTCATATTAATTTGAAATAAAAAAAGAAAAACACCTGTACTTTCCAAAGCCTCAGCTATGCTCTGTACTATGTGAATGCATTATGGGACTAGTATGTGAGTGAGCAAGCATCTACAACACAGTTTTTATGGAAACAATATTCAGAATGCTTAAAGTTAAAGGGAAATATGTGAAAAATTAAAACACAGTATCATTGGAAGTATGGAGAGATGGAGTTAAGAAAGTTATCTCACTGCCTTTCAATTTCTGCAGGCTGCCAGATGGTAGGAAATGCTTTGTTCTTCCCTCCAACCCATCTGTTGTTCTTTAATCTAACTGACATCACTATAACTATTACAGCCACTATAGCATCATCATATAAAAAGGCAAAGCATAGAACTTATTACATGGTTTTATGGAAAGAAAACTATAAGAATTAAAGTTATAGTTTGTTGAAACATTTGCTCTTTAAAAAAATTTCTTATTGGTACGGATAGAAGTAAAGCCCAGGCATGACGTACTCTAAGATTAGAACAGATTTCTCTTTATTTGAATTGGTGTAGTAATTTTTTTCATGGCTTAGAATTAAGCACAGGGATTTCTTTATGGGTCATCAAAATGAATTACTTTTTAAGTAAGGAATACAGTCACAGATAGGCGATCTGTTAAACCTATACATTTATTTTATTCCTCCTTTCTTTACCATTTATTTTATTACCTTTATTACCTATACATTTATTTTATTACCTTCTTCTTTATTATATGTTTGCCAGAAGCGGAAGTGTGTATTATTGTTTTCTGCTTAAAGTTTATTTTGAAGAAATAAGTATGTCATTTTTGTGATTTTAAAAAAGTTAAAATGGGGTACAAAGCAAACTAATTCTCTTTAAATAATAAGAAATATTATACAAGTAATTTTTGTTTATTGGTGACTGACTAACATTACTCACCCTGGTAATGGGATTGTGGGATCAAATGGAAGATCTTCTTTTAGCTCTTTGAGTATTCTCCATACTTCTTTCTGAAAAGGCTGTATTAGTTTGCAGTTCTACCTTAAAACTTTTTTGACTAAAAAGCATTTGTTGGGGACGTAGGTTAAACTATGACCTAAAACAGGGGTTTTCAATTTTGTAGAAATTTAATTTAGTCTCTATAATACTGTCTTCTCTTCATGGATGATGGAGATTCTGGGGGGGAAGATTTATTTGTTTAGGTCAAACATTTTACTAACCTTTTCTTTTTCTTTTCTTTTTTTTTAATTAAATCATAGCTGTGTACATTAGTGCAATCAAGGGGTACAATGTGCTGGCTTCATATACAATCTGAAATGTTTTCATCAAACTGTTTAACATAGCCTTCATGGCATTTTCATAGTTATTGTATGAAGACATTTGTATTCTGCATTTAGTAAGTTTCACCTGTACCCTTCTAAGATGCACCATAGGTGTGGCCCCACCAATTACCCTCCCTTCACCTAAACCTCCCCCCTCCCCTCCCTTCCCATATTCTTGTGCTATAGATGGGTTATAGCCTTCATATTAAAGCTTTAAATTAGCTTCATTGTAGGGCTGAGTACATTGGATACTTTTTCTTCCATTCTTGAGATACTTTGCTAAGAGGAATATGTTCCAGCTCCATCCATGTAAACATGAAAGAGGTAAAGTCTCCATCTTTCTTTAAGTCTGCATAATATTCCATGGTATACATGTACCACAATTTATTAATCCATTCGTGGATCTATGGGCACTTGGGTTTCTTCCATGACTTAGCAATTGTGAATTGGGCTACAATGAACATTCTGGTACAGATGTCTTTGTTATAATGTGATTTTTGGTCTTTTGGTCTTATATACCTAGTAAAGGAATTATAGGATCAAATGGCAGGTCAATTTTTAGATCTCTAAGTATTCTCCAAAAATCCTTCCACAAAGAACGTATTAGTGTACATTCCCACCAGCAGTGTAGAAGTGTTCCCTTTTCTCCACATCCACGCCAACATCTCCAGTTCTGGGATTTTGTTATGTGGGCTAATCTTACTGGAGTTAAGTGATATCTCAAAGTAGTTTTGATTTGCCTTTCTCGGATGATTAAGGATGGTGAGCATTTTTTCATGTGTCTGTGGGCCGTGCGCCTGTCTTCTTTAGAGAAGTCTCTAAGTCTTTCACCCATCCTGAGATGGGATCACTTGTTCTTTTCTTGCTAATCTGTTTCAGTTCTCTGTGGATTCTGGTTATTAAAGCTTTGTCGGAGGCATAACCTGCAAGTATTTTCTCCCATTCTGAGGGCTGTCTGCTTGCTAAACTTACTATGTTCTTGGATGTACAGAAGCTTTTTAGTTTGATCAGGTCCCAGTAGTATATCTTTGATACTGCTTCAATTGTTTGGGGAGTCCTGCTCATAAAATATTCACTCAAGCCAATTTCTTCAAGAGTTTCCCTTGCACTTTCCTCTAGTATTTTGATAGTTTCATGTCTTAAGTTTATATACTTAATCCAATGAGAGTCTACCTTAGTTAATGGTGAGAGGTGTGGTTCCAGTTTCAGTCTTCTACAGGTTGTCAGCCAGTTCACCCAGCACCATTTGTTAAATAGGGAGTCTTTTCCCCACTGAGTGTTTTTTTTTTTTTTTTTTTTTGAGACAGAGCCTCAAGCTGTCACCCTGGATAGGGTGCTGTGGCATTACAGCTCACAGCAAACCTACAATTCCTGGGCTCAAGTGAGTCTCTTGCCTCCACCTCCTAAGAAGCTGGGACTATAGGTGCCTGCCACAACGCCTGGCCATTTTTTGGTTGCAGCTGTCATTGTTGTTTGGCGGGCCCAGGCTGGATTCAAACCTGCCAGTTCAGGTGTACGTGGCTGGCACCTTTAGCCCGTTGAGCCACAGGCGCTGAGCCTTTCCATTGTA
>CAUYON010104649.1:0-39525 GCA_963573935.1 Arctocebus calabarensis | reverse complement strand
GGTAGAGTGCCGTGGCGTCACACTGCTCACAGCAACCTCCAGCTCTTGGGCTTAAGCGATTCTCTTGCCTCAGCCTCCCGAGTAGCTGGGACTACAGGCGCCCGCCACAGCGCCCGGCTATTTTTTTTGTTTGTTTGTTTTTGTTTTGCAGTTTGGCCGAGGCCGGGCTTGAACCCGCCACCTTCAGGATACAGGGCCGGCGCCCTACTCGCTGAGCCACAGGAGCCGCCCTATGTTACCCTTTTTTATCAAAACACTTTACTTTCTTTACTTGAGCATTCTGATACACATGCACACATTTCGACAATAGTGGAAATAATTATATAATAAAACCCATCACAACTGATACCAATCAAGATGCTTCCACAATTTTTTTGTTGTTGTTGAGATGGTCTCACTATGTCACTATCAGTAAAGTGCCATGACATCACAGCTCACAGCAAACTCAAACTCTTGGGCTTAAGTGATTCTCTTACCCCAACCTCTTAAATAGCTAGGACTACAGGTGCCCACCACAACATACAGCTATTTTTTTTGTTGCAGTTGTATTTTTGTTTTAGCTGGCCCAGGCTGGGTTCAAACTCACCCACCTCAGTGTATGTATCTGGTGCCCTACCCTTTGAGCTATGGGTGCCACCCATGTTTCCACAATTTTTATCATCTTGCCATTAATTGGAAAAATCAACTTCACTCACCCTAGTCACATTTTAAAGTAAGTATAACAGGTAACATTATTTAGTTTGTAGGTATTTCACTATATCTAATGATTTCAAAAATTCTTATGGAAAATGATGTTATTATACCTAACAAAAATAAATAATTTCTATTTCTTTTTAAGACAGAGACTTACTCTGTCACACTTGGCAGAGCACTGTGCTGTCATAGCTCACAGCAACCTCAAACTCTTGGCCTCAAGCTACTCCCTTACCTCAGTCTCCTTAGTTAGCTGTAACTCTAAGTGTGCACCATGATGCATGACAAGTATTTCTATTTTTAGCAGAGACAGGGTCTCACTCTTGTTCAGGCTGGTCTTGAACTTCTATGCTCAGGCAATCCACCAACCTCAACCTCCCAGAATAGTAGGATTATGAGCATGAGCCACTGTAACCAGCCTAAATAATTTCTTTCTATGCAATAAAATTATATTTTCATTAATTTTTGTGATTAAAATTCTAGAGTTCTACAAACATAGAAATTAAATGATCCACCTAACAGTTGGTACAGGTGAACAGTTTCAGGTGGGGGAATAACCCACAAATGTGCCCCAGAGGTAGACTACGTGCTCTGGGATTCATAACAGGAGGCGAGGGGTATAGGCGGAACTTACTAAATGCAGAATAACTGCGTACAATAACTAAGAAAATGCCATGAGGGGTATGTTGAGCAGTTTGATGAAAACATTTCAGATTGTATATGAAACCAGCACATTGTGTCCCTTGATTGCACTAGTGTACACAGCTATGATTTAATAAAAATAGAAAAAGAGTCTTAGGGAGGTAATGAGAAAACACACCCAATTGACACCTGACTCCATAGAAGGTCAAATTATTTTAAAAGACAAATTTATCACTCAAGCAGCTCCAGACATTCAAAGAAAATTCCAGAAATTGGCTCTAGGCCCAGACCATAACCTGGAGAATCTTCTTAAAACAGCCACTGTGGTCTTTTATAACTGAGACCTTGAAAGAGGGGAGGAAAAAGAGAGAAAGGAACAGAAAAGAATGACAGCTCTAGTAATGGCACTCCAACAAACGAGTAACTTTCAGGGGCAGAAGGAACCAGAGGAGCTAAAAACAAGTGCTTCCTATGTGGTCAGACTGGCCACTTCAGAAAAGACTGCCCCCAGCATCACCACTGGCTGGACAAGCCACCTGGCCCCTGTCCAGAATGCAAGGGTGACCACTGGAGGGTGGTCTGTCCCCAGAGGCAAAGGCCTCCTGGGACAGTGACCCCATCTGAGCCCAAACTGGACTGAAGGTACCTGGGGCAAATTCTCATGGCTCCAGCTTGTGTCATCACCCCTCAAGAGCCCCAGGTTTGTCTTATAGTGGAGCGCCAGGAGATAAAATTTCTTTTGGACACTGGAGCAACCTTTTCTGTACTTCTTTCTAACCCTGGTCTTTTATCTCCCAAATCCATAACTATACAGGGGGTGTCTGGAAAGCCGGTTACCACATTTTTCTCCCAGCCTTTAAGCTGTAATTGGGATGACTTACTGTTCTCTCATGCCTCCCTAATCATGCCTGAAATTCCTGCTCCCCGTTTGGGGAGGGACATACTAACTAACACAGGAACTTTTCCCTCCTGGAGATGTAGTCATGATCAAAACTCTTCCCTCTAATTCACCTTCCCTAACTCCAACTTGGGAAGTCTCCTTTCCTGTTATCTTGTCTTCTTCTACAGCTGTTAAAGGTATAGGAGTCGATTCCTGCATACATCATTCACGAGTAAAATCCTGGAACCCTCCATCTTCTATGGAGGCAGACAAGGAAGACAGCCAACCACAGACCACCTACACTTGTGAGCCAAAAGAAAGTTTGAAGTTATCATTTAGGAAACAGCAAGAAAAATCCTAATATGCTTTTCTTTTAGCATCACTGAATAAGTGCTTCTTACCTGGCGCTGTTCTACCTTTTTCTATTAGTGATTATACTAATCAGATTTATGTGTTCCAGAAATATCATCAAGCCACACGCAATAAAGATGGTTCCCATCCATGAACCCCTGTATCACTCTCCCTCCGGAGAAACCCTAACTGTCCCCTTCTATCATTGCCCAATTCAGCAGGAAGCAGTTAGATCGAGTCTTCGCCCTTTTTCCCTAACAGCAGTTAGAGTTTCTACTCAGAGAGGGAGAATTGATGTAGGACATTTGGCCCACTAGCCAGCTCAGTGGAGCGGGCGGACCTGCCACCTCCTCCTTGGTGGTGTCGGTGCTACAGCAGCCACCTGAAGAACCAGCGGGCTGGATGACAGGCAAGGAAGGGGACCTCCAATGCCCACCGGAGGCTCTAATAGCCAATAAGGCCAGACAACTGCGGAGGATACACCTGTGCCTTGGTGTCTCCTTCACTTTACACTTAGGACTAAATGTGGAACCCCCATTTCCTATGCCTAGGTCAATTTCATGTGAATTTCCTAGGCCTCAATTCCATGAATGGACTGTGTCTATTCATTAATACATTCATTAACTTTGCCCCAGTGGAAGGGACTGTGTTCATTTGTTTCCTGGCCAAGGAACCCATACACCTATATATACACCAAGACTAAAAGCCTAAAGGGGGATACAGGGAAAGACCAGGAGAGAAATGGAGAGAGCTTTTCTCTCCCCACTTGAGTTCTCTCTCTCTACCAGGAGCTTTAGCGTTTTCTGTATTCTTCTCCATAAATAAATTGTCTTACCACTGGAAAAAAATAAATTAGAAAAAATGAAATGAATAACAGAGGAGGCTTCTCTTCTTGCTTTTGCACCACAATCAGAGCCCAATGCACATGATTAAAAATAGAAATAAAGAAAAAATAAGGTGAAAACCAAAAACAGCACTGCTAGACTAGATAAGATTTGATTCTTCTATTGCAGGAAGACGAGGCCCAATGGAGAGAAAGAGCACCCAAACACCACATTTATATGAGGAAGGACTTTATTTATTGGCCGGAAGCTTACAGAATAGAAGAATTCCCAATTGCCAGGCTCCCTGACTGCCTTGGTCATTCCCTTTTTATCTCCAGTCAAAAAGTTCCAACCCATAGGTACCCTTCTCATTGGCCAGTTTGAATCAAGCAAGAGATGCTATTCCAGCTCCCACAGAACTACAGGATTTCACAGAAGTGGAAATTTCCAAGTTCCAGAAAGTTAAGTTTATAAATTTACAAGAGTTGAGTCACCATGGAGAGGACCCTGCAGATGTATCCTTGTGGTCTCCTTGAGAAGACCTGTTCTCCTAGACCTCACCCTTGTTGGATATCTTCTCTCATTCCCCCCTTTTGAGACTCCAATATAATTTAATTTGGGGTCTCAATGTCAGCTTGCTTCTGCAGGGACCAATATTAATTATTTTTTAGCACTTAGATTTTAGGAACTGGGACTCCTTTTGGTTTTACTACTCAGGCCTTAATAGTACTGTGGTGGTGGGTTAATATACATACAAGTGTTTACTTTTCCCTGTGTGACATTCTTCCCCCACCCCTTTTCCCAAAGTCCAAAATCCAATTAAATCAAGTCCCTCAAGGAGTTTCCTCAGGCTACAGCTGGCTGCCACACCACCGACACTGCCAAGGAGGAGGCAGAAGGTCCGCCAGCCCCGCTGAGCTGGCTAGGGCGCCAATTGTCCTGCATCAATTCTCCCTCTCTGAGTAGAAACTCCGATATTTTAAAAAGTAAGTAGATAACGCAGGGTGTGTTGAATATATGGCTCAATAGAAATGTATGAAATATACTGACTGAAGAGTTTTAAAAGTTGTTTTTTTTAAATAGGAAACTCATTAAGGTCAATGAAATAGACTCCAGAAATCGATTTCCTGGAATGAAAACCACAGATAACTCTTCAGAGACCACAAAGAGGGAGTTTTCTGACCTGTTCTCCTGGGCCACAAATTGTCCAGCAAAGGATGAGAGGACATCTCAGCTCTTCCCTTGGGAATAAATCGAGATGCCCAAGGAAGCTAGATGGTGGCTAGATGCTGTGTGTGCAGAATTCCCAATCAGCGCAGGCCCCTCACCCCCATTCAAAAGACTTAGTGCCTTTGTCCACCTACCCTGGAAAGCCGGGTAGCTGATGCACGGGATACGAAAGTAAAAGTTGACCCTTGAACCACATGCTTAAATTCATTTGCCCTTGAACCACATACTTAAATTCATTTCTGGTTTATTCCTTCTAAATAGCAATTGAGTTAGGCGATTGTGATTTAGCCATCTGGAACTCATGTTTATAATTGTTCACGCTATCATTGTCTCTAAGATTTTCTCACTTAATATTATTAAGGAGTGGATATGTGACTTTTTGGGTGGTGCGATTTATTCTTCTGGCCCATTTTGATAAGCAAGTGCCTACCTATAACACCAAGGGGCTTTTACTGGCATTTTGAATTTTAGCTTGTGAACAAATACGTAGGAGAACAGAATCACTCTACTGATTGCCTTCCAGACACAGAATTCCGTTTAATTCACAAAAAGCATTTATATAAATTCTTAGTATTAACTCAGCCTTTTTTGCCTGCTTTACAAAAGCAGCTCTTAAGAAATAAAGTATGTGGGACCCAGTGGGAAAGATTCCAAGCGTATACTGCCAAATCTCCTGAGTTATCCTGACTCCCACCTGAGATTTTGGGAATTTTTTTCTTTTATTAAGAAAGAGAATATGGGATTGGACTCATCTGGGGCACAGATGAGAGCATAAATAGACGTCTGTTTTGCAAAGATAATTGTGAGTTATGAAACAAAGCTAAGGAGGTAGCAAAATCCTACGCAGATTACAAAAGCGATATTACATCTCTGCCTTAGCACACGTAATTTTAGGCCCTGAAGCAATGTCTGGCGGACCAGTTGAACGTGCTGGGGCAATTGTTGAATGAATCTGAGAGAAGCAATGGTTGGAATTAGATCCTGGATTGTGGATTTCTAGAATTGGAAAGGATGTTGAAGATTGTCTAGGCAAATCCGTTTGCTTTGTAGCTGAGGAAACTGAGGCCCAGAGAAGCTCGGCTACTTTGAGTGATTTCTGTGTAATCCTGATTCTTAGCTCTGCGTTTTGATTTGGGGGGGAGGTGACCTTCAACTCAACCTCAGATAATGGGTCTGCTGTTTTCCCTTTGGATGTTACCAGAACACGGATGACATGTTACTCCTCACAGCTAGTCCTGCCATTCAAAGATCACAAAATGTCTCTCTTTCGTTTTGGCCACAATCCTGCTAGGTGGGCAATAGTCTCTGCTTTGCCTGTAATACCCGGCTCTGCCATTAGTCTGAGGGATGCTCACTGGGGACTTTGAGAGACAGTCCCACCCAAACTTCCTCTTTCCCTGGGATTCTTTTTCAAGCTGAGGGGAAGGGCAACCTGCTTCTAGGAGTTCTGCTTTGCTGAAAGGTTGATAACGTTGATAGAGATCTCTGCACTTTTGTTTCTTATCTATAAAATAAGAAAAATAATAATTGACAAAGTTTTTTTTTTTTTTTTTTAACCAAACAGTCTGGAGTGAAGGAAGGCATTTAATAAATGTTTATTCTCCTCTTTGACTTTTATAATAAAATCTCCAAATATTGCTGATTTCTGATTAGTCTAAAGAAAATCATTAATAATTATTTTTTTTCTGTTTATGAAGATGATACATCTTTACTGTAGAAAATCAAACCATGCTGAAAATTATCAAGTCCCCTGAACAGCTACCATCCAGAGATAACAATGCAACATTCTTCTAATCATCTTTCTATGCATCTATGTCTACATTTGTATTTATAGTTATAATTTTATGTTAAAAAATGATAATGCAAATACTCTCTTGCAATCTGTCCTTTTCACTCAAGAGGTCAGTTCAAAGAAAATGCCAATAGATTTTCTGCTAGATCGGGGAGCACTTTTAGTTTCAAATATAAGATGCAGTGGACAACACAATCTGATCTTACAGATTGGAACTTGAGGCTAAAGCCTGGTTGGCACGCTTCTCTACAATTCCCTTCTTTATTCTCTGCAATAGAGAGAATATGCCACTGGGTACACACAATGCAATTTCTGGAGCTTGCAGATTTATCAACCAGGGAATTCTTCTATTTTTATTTACCCTAACAGAAGCCAGAGTTAATACTAAATGCGGTCTACGGCTGTAGCCCTCCATGTCTTTAGCACAGAATTTAGCTCACTGGGTCCTGTTGACCTGTAACTATGGGTGACCATTGTTTTGTTTAGACTGATCTCCTTGGTGGCTTGCCAAGATCACCATTAGCCATGCTCTGTCCTTCTACTGCACCTGGCTTTGGCCACATTCCTGGCTCTTTGGGACAGTGATTATGGTGATGTGAGTGATGATTTAGCACTGAGCATTAGGAAGGCGTGTAGACCAATTCTACTCATCAGCCCATGAGTAGGAAATAGCGATAACTGAAAGTCTCTGGGTAATAGGAGCCTTGGCTCATCATGGGCAGGTGAAAAACTTCAGTATTATAACCTTATACAGAAATAGCGTACTTCCACAGAAAGGTTCTCATCCATGAAGGGTGAATGTTAACATTCGTGTGACCCCAGCTCATCAGTATAATGTGAGGGACCCCTTTCTTACACTTTGAGACCCTGCGATTATAATTGGCAACTTAAAAGTAGCATTTGCAGGCTGTTTTCTGTTTTGTCATAGTGGGGCCTAATGCTCTCTGAGCCTCTGAGTTTAGGTTTCTTCCCAGCAGCCTCCCCTCTCTCCTCACCACAGGAATCTGCACGGATTCACGCATGCCAGATGTGTTGAGGTGGCGTTTGTGAGGCAGCTTTCATCTGGGAAGAGGTGGGCTGATTGTACCTACTCATTTCTCACCATCTCTAGAAGGAGCAGCTTTCACGATGACTCAGTGATGTGGGGCTTCTAACCATGACCTGAAGATGAAAGGCCCTGTTACCAATCTTATCTGCTCATCAAAAACAGGCCACAGTGGGGACAGGCAATCCCTGGGGCTGCTAGTGCCTGCCCCGAGAGGGCTCTGCTGCAGAGCGAGGGCAGTCTGGAGCCACAGGGGTGGTTCTGGAACATATGACCTTCTTGTGCCAAGTTTCCACCAAAACTTGAGATCAGACATGTTCTCATTGGGACTGTTGGTGCATTAGAAGGAAATATAATATGGTTAAGTTACAATTTTGCTTTTCTGAGCCTTCTCTTCCAAATAAAACCTCTAATGTATGCAGTCTCTGTCCTCTAAGGAGGTTGAAGTTTGAGAGAGAGAGAGAGAACTTGCTCATTCAGTGATCCTGTGATGCTTTCTCCCCTTAGATGGAGAATCATTGCCTAAGGTTCTCTGGGGGAGCTGGAAGGGAAGTAGAAGGCAAGACCCTTGCTTGGAGATTCTGTAGGAAAGTGAGTGAAATAGGCTTTCCGTATATTTGTATCCATTTGTGCTAATAAGTAGATAGATTAGAACGCTAGCTCTAAATTCTAAAGAAAATCCATGACCAGCTTATCTATGACTGACAAATTGATGCTATTTTGTAATTAAGGGCACTCATCTGTAAAGTAAACTGAACTTGACTTGGATAAGTTTGGATTTCGGTTGTGTTTTCTCCAACCCAGTTTAGTAGGTGGGCTAAAAAGAGGTTACCCAGGGGCTAGGAGAAGAGAGCCAGACTTTCCCTGCACATGTGGTCAGAAGTTACCTTGTATGCTAGATGGTCTCCATTAGCCTGCCCAGGTCTGCTCTCGGCCCCTCCCCAGCCACTCACTGTGTCACTGGCTCTTTTGCCCTCTGTCTTCTCATAGGTTTGATGTCTACAGAGTAAAGGAGGGCAGGAGAAGTGGAAGTTCAGGATATTTATTCTTTTGGTCCCTTCCTGCTGGGTTGCTGGGTTGCTGGGGTTGCTGGTTGCTTTGGGCATCTACCTGTGACCAAAACTCATCAGAAGACTCTGCTCTCTCCAGACTAAGATAGAGGCTCCTACCCTTTACTCTTTCAGCTGCAGGATGGTAACATCTCCATGCTGATGTCAGGCCCAGCATTCTCTTTTGATTTCCTTACAATCTGTCCCTCTTTTAAAACAATTTTTAAGTTTACTTTTTCATTTATTTTTAGACAGGCTCCATCACCCAGGCTAGAGTGCAGTGTCATAATCATAGCTCACTTTAACCTCTAACTCCTGGGCTAAAGCAATCCTCCTGCCTCAGCCTCTTGAATAGCTGGGATGACAGGTGCATGCTACCACACCTGGCTAAGTTTTTAATTTTTTGTATAGTCAAAGTCTTGCTATGTTGCCCATGCTAGTCTCAAACTCCTGGCCTCAAGTGATCCTTGTGCGTCAGCCTCTTAAAGTGCTGACATTATAGGCATGAATCACCACACCTGGCCTCTGTCCTTCTTTGTAAATAGAATAGAGGAGAATCTCTATAGTTGACCACCGCCCTACATTGATCCTTAAGATGACCTAATTTTGATAGGACATCCACATGTAGGTATCAGTACAGTAGAGCTTGTTCCTTATGTTGATCACCTCCATATGTTGATTATCTCCAAAACCATCTCCAGTTTGTTACAGTCTCTTGGGTGGTCAACTTATGGAGGTTCTCTTATAGTCCTTTTATTCAACTTGCCTCTGTTACCGTGTTTGCATGTGCTGTCTTTTTCCTGTTGGCTCCTATTATACTTAAAAAACATCTTAGGGATCATTTAATGATGAAGACTAGCAGCTCATACATACTGGCTAAAGTACACTGTGAACTCACTGCAAGGGCACAGGGACGTATAAAGTCAGTACCTGAAGCCATTTTCTTAGTCGCAGTGGTACTAGGTCATCGCTTCTCTCTGCTCTTCCTGCACATCTGCTCTCTTCTGCTGCTTCCTGTATAGTGGCATTCTCTGTCTTGTGGGTTTTCTGACTTTGATCAGGATCTAAACACTTGCTTTGACTCATTTTATTTTATTTATTTTTTTGAGACAGAGTCTACTCTGTTGCCCAGGCTAGAGTGCCTTGGGCTCAGCCTAGCTCACAGCAACCTCATACTCCTGGGTGCAAGTGATCCTCTTGCTTCAGCCTCTTAGTGGCTGGGACTACAGGCACCTGCCACAATGCCCAGCTAGTTTTTCTATTTGTTTTTAGAGATAGGATCTTGCTTTTGCTCAGGCTGGTCTCAAACTCTTGAGCTCAAGGAATCCACCTGCCTCGCCCTCCCAGAGTGCTGGATTACAGGCAAGAGCCTGGCCTTATTTAACCTTCAGTTCATGAAATCTTCACCATTTTGTTGTATTTCTCAGTGTCCTATTTCCAGTTTCCTTGGAGAGAGAATCTCAGTGGCCTAGTTAGAGTCGGATCTATTAATGACCCACTTAGTTGTGGTAGTGGAGTGGGGTCAATAGAACCATCCTACCCAGGGATGTATATAGGTCCTCCAAAGAAGGTGTATTTTGGGGGCCAATTACTGGCATCTCTACATAGTCTAGTAAGTCTCTCTCATGAAGAATATTTGACTCAACTCCCAGGCGAGAGTGATGGTAACCTTGTCCTTAAGACATTTAGAAAGGTAGTGCATCTGCCTCAATCTATAATAATTTCAATAGAAAGAGATGGAATAGTTCCAGAAACCTTGGAAGAGAGCTCTTCTGATGATTACACCTATATCTAGCCTCTGTGGACTTTGCTTATTTATTTCTTCTTTCCTGCCTTTAATGGTAAATACTCTACTGTTCACTGGATCCTTCTTGGTGACTATGACTGAAAGTAATTGATGAGCTATAGAAACAATCCTGATCACTCTTTCTGATGAACATGCTATCATGTTTGAGGGTGAGCCTGTGTTACAATCATCTTTTCAGTCCTCACACAAATATGAGCAGATAACCAAAGATTATACATGTATGACATCTGAGGAGAATGAGAGAGAGAAAGAGAGAGAGAGGAAAGGAAAAGAAACAAACTTGAAGGAAGCAGAGACTAAACTGGAAGATGAAAATTAAAAACAATTAAAGCCTACTAAGGAGCCCAGGGAAGATATTGCAGCTATGAAGTAAGAAATGAACACTATTTAAAAGGGAACATTCGGTGGACAAAACTAGGCTCTTAGAACTTAGAAATTCAATATAAAAATTATAAAAATATAATTGAGAAATGAAACTCAACAGAAATATTCAAGGTAAGGTTAAGTAAATCTCTTTGAAATGGAGCAAACAAACAAAAAAAAAGGCAGTGGAAAATAGGGAATAGTAGTTAAAAAAAATTCTACGGACTTGTTCAAGAGATCCAACATCTGAATATCAAAAGTTCAGGAAGAACAGAATAGAGAAAAGAGAGAGGAGAAAATTTTTCTAGAAGAAAAATGTCCAGAGATAGGCCCACACCAAGGGCACCTCATTGTGGATATTGGGATAGCAAACATATGATTCTATGAGCTTTGAGAAAGAGAAAAATAGATTACTATTTTTTTTTCAGAATCTGGATCAGAATGGCTTTGGACTTCTCAAAAATAGGATTAGAAATTTTAAGGACAAATGATTGCCAACCTGGAATTTGGTACTTATTTAAAATATCAGTTGTTTTTTTTAGCTGGCCTGGGCCGGGTTTGAACTGATCACCCTTGGTGTATGTGGCCAGTGCCCTGCCGACTGAGCTACACTTGGGAGGCTGAGGCAAGAGAATCGCTTAAGCTCAGGAGTCTGAAGTTGCTGTGAGCTGTGACACCATGGCACTCTACCACGGGTGACATAGTGAGACTCTGTCTCAAAAAAATAAAATAAATAAATAAAATAAAATATCAATTGGATATGAAAGGGGAAAAAAGATATTGTCAGGCATACAAACTCTCAAGGCCCTTTGCTTCCCATATACCTCTTCTTGGGAAGTGACTGGCAGATCTATTCATGAAAATAAGGATGTGAGGCTTGGTGCCTATAGCACAGTGGTTACGGTGCAGGTCACACACACCCAGGCTAGAGGGTTGGAACCCAGCCCAGGCCAGCTAAACAACAATGACAACTGCCACAAAAAAATAGCGGGGTGTTGTGGCGGGTGCCTGTAGTCCCAGCTACTTGGGAGGCGGAGGCAGGAGAATCACTTAAGCCCAAGAGTTTGAGGTTGCTATGAGCTATCATGCTATGGCACTCTACCGAGGGTGACATAGTAAGACTTTGTATCAAAAAAAAAAAAAAAAAAAAAAGAACAAAAGGATATGAACTAAGAAAGAGGGAGATACAAGACACTGGAAAAGCAAAGGGAGGGAAGAGCAGGGAAGGGGGACCCCAGGAGACACTGAGCACACAAGTATAGAGGGGTTGGAGTGGGGCCCGTATGCAAGTGGGACACATTTCTTCAGGAAGAGAACATTATTATTATTATTATTATTTTTTTTTGAGACAGAGCCTCAAGCTGTCACCCTGGATAGAGTGCTGTGGCATCACAGCTCACAGCAACCTCCAATTCCTAGGCTCAAGCGAGTCTCCTGTCTCTGCCTCCCAAGTAGCTGGGACTACAGGCGCCCACCACAACGCCCAGCCATTTTTTTGTTGCAGCCACCATTGTTGTTTGGCGGGCCCGGGCTGGATTTGAACCGCCAGCTCAGGTGTACGTGGCTGGCGCCTTAGCCCGTTGAGCCACAGGCGCCGAGCCAAGGAAGATAAAATTAATAGAATATTCCCAGGTATCAAAAACCTTGAAAAGAGATGCAGACAACTGTCCAAGACAGGCATGAAGTTAATGATAAGTATGTAGAAAACTAAGGAGACGAAGACAATAGGTAATTATTAATTCCAGGGCAAACAAAAAAGTTGCGCAGAAAGGAAAAGTGATTATAGCTATTACGTGGCACAGCTGTGAGTAGTATTCACATAGTAAATAAGACTATAAGTTTCAAATATTGGTCTATCTAAAATTATGCAATTATAATGATGTCGGGAAGATGGAAAGATGGGAAAGGTACATGGGCACAGTGGGACATATGAAAGAAAAAGCATAAAATATTTAAGTTTCATAGGAAGAAGCCAACAAATATTGCCTAAAACTAGGAGAGCAAAAAACCAACCAAGGAGTAGAACACAAAAATGTCATTTAGAGACCTAGAGACCGATTTCATTTATTAGTGAAAAGACGCGAAAGTAATTACTTCATGAAAGGGGGAAATGGGAAGATGGGTCATACCATCTTTTTGTACTAAACCTTGTGGAATCGCATGACTATTAACTTGAAATGTGCATGTTTGTCCAATTAAAAAAAATTGAAAACCAATAAAAAGAAAATTAATGAAATAATTAAAAATATGCATATGATCCAGGCAGCCATTGCTAAGCAATTGGAATTGGTAAACAAAATGAACCATCTTTATTTGGGCAACATGAACACTATGAGTAGGAAAATAATATTCATGTGTCATTGGAGTATTGCTTATTTTTAAATAAGGCCATGTAGTTGGATTAATTATCAATAGATACTTGGCACAACACAGTGTTGGGTGCACAAGCTTCTGCATAGTTTGATCTTCTTGGGGCCAGCAAGGGCCAGTGCAGATGAAGAGGCAAGGACTGTCATTCTGGCTACGGAGGAATAGCCTTCAGGTGTAGGCGGTGAGGAGTCAATTCCAGGGTGATCAGCAGAGGCAAGTCCTAGAGATCCAGGCACTGGGAGCCAAAGGCTGGGGAGACAGAGATGAGAAAAGAGGTCCCAGATAGCACAGCTCACTTGGACACGACGGGCAGGAGATTTGGGCTTCGTGGCCTGTTTCGTATCGCTTGCCTGGGGTAGGTGTTGGCTGGAGCCAGAAAGGGGTAGAGGCTGTTAGACCTTCTGACCTCCTGGTTCTTTGTGCTCTATCTCTTTCCCCATCACACTGGATTCCTTCTCCTTCATCTGTGTACTCCTCCCTGCACAGAACCAGGTCCCAGGCCCACATCGGCAGCTCCTCTTTCTGGTCACCCTGTCATGTTGGGAGCTCAACTACACCCTGGTCATGTTCCTCATTTTCCTGATAACTGAGTTCCCTCCCCTGCACCCAGTCTCCCTGGCTGTCTCTCTAATGCCCACCACACAGTCCTGTGTTCTGGGATGAACTGAAAATCTGCACACCAAACCTTTCTTTCCCCTCGTGCAATGTGTTATTTGTACTTTGTTTTCTTACGTAGACTCAGAGCCTTAGGCCCAGTGCCATATCTAGGTGATTGCTCATCGTATCTGTAAGTCCTGCTTAGTTCATTCAGGCCCAAGTCCCAACAGGCCTTACTCCCATACTAGGAATTTATTGAGCACTTACACAGCCTCTCTGGAATCTCCCAACATTGACTTTACATAGTTCACAGGCATTACCTCATGTAAGTCTTACAATAACTCCTTGAGGTTGCAGCTGTGATTGCTAACACCATTTTATAGATAAAGAAACTGTGGTTTAAAGATACAGAGGGACTTATCTGTGGTCATAATACGAAGATGGGGTATGAATGGAAACACAGGCCACCCGGATCCAGCCCCTGGCTGTGATTATATGATTCCAAGTCTCATCAACCCTCACAGTCTATTCAGACTTCATCATCATCTTGCATTCCCAGACCCTGCCTTCTCTGACTCAACTTACCTCCAGGTCCAAGCCATGCTTCTTAGTGAGGTGGTGACAGATGTGCCTGGTCATCTTCCCAGGATTATTTGCTTCCCAGGTGATTAGATCAGCTCGTATAATGCCCTAATGTCCCAAAGCAGTAGTTCTCAAAGAGTGATCCCCAGACCAGTGATAACAGTACCCCTGGGAACTGGTTAGAGATGCAAAAGTTTGGGCTTCACTTCAGACCAACTGGATCAGAAACTTTTGGAGTGGGGCCCAGCAATCTGAGTTTTAACAAGCCTTCTGGTGACCCCGATGTATGCTAAAATCCAAGAAGTATGCCCCAAGGTAAGAGTTAGAGGGAGCCTGATAGGATCAGATCTTTCCTGGAGCTGTTCATGAATGTGTTTAAAATAATTGTGTCCAGGAAAAAGAGGAGCAGAAAGATGGGTTTCGATCTTGGGTTGCCAGGTCACTAAGCTAGTAGTTTCTTCTACCATCCCTGTCTCTCTGGGAAGAGGAAACAGAAGAATAAAATGTGAGACATCTCTTTGTTCAACACCTGAGGCTGAACCACTGCATTAAGAGGAAATGGTTTTGGGTGCCTGTAATGAACAGTAGGTGGAAAAACCAGGCCACATAAGAGGTAGGCTGTGGGTCAGGAAAGAGTAGAAAGTCGATGTTACTTAAATCTAAAGAGAGGTAGATGCGCACACTATTTTGTTATTAGTGCCCAGGTCTCTTTTTCTTACAACTTACCTCATCTCACCTGTGGCTGCTTGACATAAAATAGTGGCTGCCACGGTCTGAATGTTCCCACCAGAACTCACGGTGAAATGTTAGTCACTGCTGTAACAGTATTAGAGATGGGGTCTCTATCTCAGGAAGGGGTTAGAGACTGTGGAGGGTTGGCCCCTTTTCCTCTGGCTCACGTGTGCTTGTCTGCCCTTCTGCCATGTCCTCACGCAGCAAGAAGACCCCCACCAGATGTGGCCTATCTTGGGCTTCCCAAGCTTCTGGCATCATGAGCTGATTAAATTTCTTTTATTCATAATTGCCCAGTCAATGGTGTTTGTTGTAATGGAAAAAATAGACTAAGGCAGTGGCAATCACAGCACCTTCCAGAAGGTGTGTATGAGGAAATGAGTAGAGCCTGAAAAGGGTCGTTCACCTTATTTTTGTAAAAATACGCGGCAGATCTTTAATAATTTTTTTCTTTTACATACTTCAGTATTCTAAATATAAAAATCCCCTGCCCACTCACCTGTTTTCTTGGTATTTAGCCTTACCCAGTTCCTACTGTTTGCTAGTTTGAATCTTGCCTACCTGTTTTGGGGTATTTGGCACCTGCTTCCCACCTGGCAAGACGCCTGCAGAGGGCCTGGGCCTGCGAGTCAAGTCAGGGCTTAGCCAGGCTTCGGAAGCACGTGAGAGTGCGTTCCTCAGCAGAGCATCCATGATTGATGATGACAAAGAGTAAATAAATTTCAGTAAGTACACACAAGAGTGGATCAGGACAGGAAGTGTTTGCTATGTACAATCAATGGGCATTATTTTAAAGGAGATTAAAATTTCCTGGACTTAATCCTCCTCCTAGAGTGGCCTTGGTGGCAGAGGATGAGTTACAGTTTTCTCCTGGGAGGTGATGGGAAGAGTATCTGTGCCTTTCGAGTAAAAGCCAAGTAGTAAAAGAAGCCTTTTACAAAACTCTTCCTTTTTGAAGTCATTTCTTGATAAAATATGTGTTTGTAGTATAGAAAGTGGAAGAAGGTGGTTCTGGAGAGCAAATGTCTGGGGATCGAGAGTGACAAGGCTTTATTTCTTTCTGGAATGCTGGTGGGCTTTGTCATGACTTCTTTGTTTTGCAGTGTATGTAATAGAATCAGGTGGAAGTTGGCACTGGGACTGTAAGCTTCCCTAGGAGATTACGCTTCCCTTTCTCTACTGGGGAGCTGTAGATGTAACAGTGTCTTGGCTAAAACTTGAAATCTAACTTTTTTTTCTGGAGATAGGGTCTCACTTTGTTGTCCCAGTGGAGTGCCATGTCATCATAACTCACAGCAACCTCAAACTCTTGGGCTCAAATAATCCTCTTGCCTTGGCCTCCTGAATAGCTAGGACTACAGGCACCCACCACAATGCCTGGCTATTTTTAGAGACAGGGTCTTGCTCTTGCCCAGACTGGTCTCAAACTCCTGAGCTCAAGTGATCCATCCGCCTCCACTTCCCAGAGTACTAGGATTACAGGCATGAGCCACTCTAACTTTGTTTTTAAACTTATTTCTCCCCAGAATCTGGAAAAATTATCACTTATATTTTGGAAAAAGAAATCTGTGTACTTGGCCATTGTTTGGGGGAAAATTGTGAACTCAAGATTTTCCTGAAAGTAGCTGTTTAAATATTATTATATAAATTTTGAATGTTTTTAGCAAAGTAGAGATTTTCATATATCCTTATTTTTTTCTTGAGGAAACTTTTCTGTCTTTGGCAAACTATGTCCCGTGGCCCCCATCTGGTCTCTTGCCTGTTTTGTAAATCAGGGTTTTTTTTAAACCGGTTCTACTCATTTACTTGCAAATTGTCTATGGCTGTCTCACTGCAATGGCAAGTAGTTGTGACATAGACTGCCCTCAAAGACTAAAGTAATTGTTTTCTGGCCCTTTACAGAGAAAAATTTGCTGACCCGCCTTCTATTATTGCTATTCCTATGTGTGTGTTCTTACTTAAACAGTTGCTCAGAGACTTGGGAAACGGAGATCACAAAATGACAACAAACGTATGCAAGCTCCAGGTCAGACTCATGAGGAGACTTTGAAAATGACTTGAACTTGGCTTGGCATGAGTTGCACCAGTTGCCATGTTGATATCTTGCACACAAAGCTAAATAACCCTGAGTTTACTGATTCAGAACTATTGTTTTCTGATGTGCTTGTCTCATGAGAGCCCCAGGACCAGGCTTCATGGCATGTGGAGGGTTGCAAGGAGGACTTCCCTTGAAGGGAATATTCTCACTGCCAGGTGGGATGGAAAAAGAAGACTCAGGAAGCACGCCTGAGACCGAGGTGAAACTGCCTCTGCTATTTCATTTCCTTGTGGAGGTTGGGTGTGGGTTCTGGGAAGAGCAGGAGGGCCCACTTCTTTTGTGGAGAGGCTGTCTTGTCATTGCTTCTTTGTGATCACACATGAGGCAGTCTCCTGGGGCATCTCTGGAAATAGCTGAGTGACATTGAAGGTTGAGAAGAGGTTGACGTCTGGCAATGTACCGATGTGGGCTCAGATCATGGACTCAACACTAGGGTGGTGTACTCCACAGTGGACACCCGCTTTTCCCTTCTTACCAGCATCCTGATTAGTTCAGGTATTAGGTGACTATCTTTAACGAAGTTTGGGCTCCTCCTCAGCCTCAGAGTGAGGAGTGAATTTTGATTAGTGTAAGCCCATCATGGCAATTCCATCCCCTTGCTGATAAAAAGAGAAAGTGAGCATGTAATACAATTCTGGCCAATGAGAAACAAAGGGAGATTTTTTTCAATCATTTACGGGAAAGTTTTCCTTGTTCCTAAATACAGGAAGCACAGGATAAAGATGTTCTTTTTCTGCTTCTGGATGTGGCTGAGAAAGGATAAGAAGCCAAAAAGCTGCCTTATTCATCTTGCAGTAATGAACAGGGGCTGCTAATGTGCTGAGGACGACAGAGTGGAATATAGAAAGGACTAGGGCCGTTGGTAGCATCGCAGAGTGGCTGCATCACACAGATGTGAAACAGATGTGGAACTTCATGAGCTATGAAAAATAAAATCTTATTGTTTAAGCCTCTTTTCATCGGATCCTCTGTTACTTGTAGCCAACCAATACCCTTGAGTGTTTCATGAAGATTTCTTTCCAAGTACAGGTTGGTGAGATTCAGAGATATGTAAACCATATCCTTAGAATATATCCATGCAAGGAAAACGGCAATGTCGTAACCAAGAAGTTATCTAATTAAAACAGAGAAAATTAGCAACTCTGAATAATGGCTTATGGACCAGAAATCGTTTTTTCATTGGCAAGAAATCCAAAGATTTATAGTCTTAAATTTAATAATAGTAATAATAACAATAACAATAAAACAATAGAAAGACCAGAAAGTTTGAGTAATTTGATCAAATTGCCAATATTTTATATTGAAAATGTTTTGAGTTATAAAACACATTCTCAATTTCCTAGGCCTCAATTCCATGAATGGACTGTATCCATTCATTGATACATTCATTCACCTTGCCCCTGGGGGAAGGGACTGTATTCATTCATTTCTTGGCCAAGGAACCCATACACCTATATATACTCTGAGACTAAAGGCCTAGAGGAGGAGATGGGGAAAGACCGGGAGAGAAACGCAGAGACCTTCTCTCTCCCCACTAGAATTCTCTCCCTCTACCAGGAGCCTTAGTGTTTTCTGTATTTAAAAAAAAAAAAAAAAAAAAAGAGTTTGAGGTTGCTGTAAAAAAAAAAAAATCCACTAGTCTGTCTTGCACTTGGAGTGGATCTTTTACCAATACGCGATTTTGAAACATCATCCATTAGTCATTGGAAAATATTGGTTTACCACTGACTTAAGAGAGCTTCTGAACATTGACACATTTAATTTCACAACATCAAAAATCATCAAAAAAAACCATACTCACTAATAGTGGCACCCAGAAAAGTGCTGAGAAGCAGATTCACCATCATGGATACAAGTCTTCCAAGTTTCTAAATTTTGTCAAAAGATCAAATCTTGGCAGTATGTAGGTATTCACCTTGAAGTGTCAGTCTCATTTCATTCCAACAATGTCTGAATAACCATAGTAGGCCTATAAATTATTCTTTCCAATAAAAATGGTGCTCCATGGAAAAAGCAGTTAGTTCAGCTCACAACCATGGCAGGAATGCTTCTCTTCTGTCGACAGCAGACACACTTAATGCAGACTTCTAATTCTGTTACTTAGAATATTAAAAAGATATGTACTCAAGGGTTGAGATTGAATAAAAATTGTTGAATATTGTTGTTCCAAAAAAAAAAAAGAATCAAACACATCTGGCCCTTTGACAAATCCTGAGGAATTACCCCCTTTACTCTTGTCACCCCCTAAGCAACACATCAAGACAGCACAAATCTAGGGGTGAAGAGGAGGGCAGAAAGCTCCCCACCCCAATCCTGGGCCTTGAACATAGCCAGGGTGCCCTCAGGCACTGTCACTCACCTGACCCTGCAGGAGGCTCTGCAATGCAGGAGTCAGAAGTGAGGGTCTGAATTTCAGGGAAGAGTCTACAGTACTCAAGGGACTGATGTTTTCAACTTCAGCAAAGAGCAGCAAACAGTTTAGATAAATTTGCTAACCACAAGCTAAGGAGGGGTATAGAAGGGGTATGGTGACACTTATTTCTCTTGTTAGTGAAGGTTCACTTTTTGAGGGGTAGAAAGAAATGTTTATAAGATCGGTGGCGAGTGAGTGAGCAGAGCACACACCCAATTTGTGGGTATTTCCCATTTCTCTCATCTCTCTGTTGGAAACCTTCAAGTTGTTTAGAGTCAAATTTCTCTCATGTTTGTAAAATATTTTACACATCTTACAAAAGCAATTTGATCTGAAGGGTGAGGCTCCACTTGGTAATAAGGGCCTTTAAAAAAGGAAGTTTGATTTCTTCTAAATTTCACTATTGACCTCTCCTTAAACTAACAATGAACCATCCTCTTCAAAACCCTCCCACGCCCAATACTGAAACAAAGAAAAACTGGTCATCTTCCAAAGATTGCCCACATTTATTGCCTAAACTAGGAAAAAAACACCTAAAATTTCACCTGGTTTATTTGAAACTTTTGTTTTTTTATTTACTGATGCTTTTATAAATTAAACTTTTCTTGGGAAATTTCTAGTATTATTGCATTAAGTTAGACATCAAGACCTGGATCTGCACTGCTTCTTTGCTAGTTTTGATACTGATTATGAGTTAACATAGGACTGGTTTTTGTACACATTTTATTGGCCCCAGAATTTCAATCAGGTAGATTGTTAGGTTGCAAAAATATATACATTTTTTATATTAGCTATATTAATTGCATTATTTACCTTATCTATAATCTTACTTATGAATAACATATACACAAACATTTGTATGTGGGCATATGTTCAGAGAGTGCCAAAAAAACTATACATATTTTAAGAAAGGAAAAAACTGTATTAAAATGTAGTAGTCAATATGTGCCAATAAATTTGTTATCTTGTATATTTTGTAATTGCAGAAGTCAAACGTGACTTGAATCTTGCCATTTTCACAGTTTATTCCCTTTCTTCGAATGTGTATACATTTTTGGCACTGTCTATATATACATATGTATACATATACACAGTACTAAGATATGTTTCTACTACTTCCAACACTTCTGATACCAAATGTGCATGTGGTTTTTCATACCAGAAACCAATTCTTTAACTCTCTGGACACCATCTGGATGTTCACTGATTCAACTGAATTCTGACATTAATTGCAAAGTTAGCCTGAGACCCCACAGGTTCCAGGGCTTTGTGCCCTGACTTCAGACACTAATCACCAGTCCTGGCCTCCTGTGTTCCAGATTGACCAGCTGTAAATTGGAGGCTTCCATGACCCTTTCCTCAGGCTTGATATTTTGCTACAAAAGCTTGCACAGCTCTGGAAAAGTTTACTGGTCTATACAGAACATAGGTCAGGAGCAGGTAAATGGAAGAGATGCACAGGACAAGGTACAGGGCAAGATGTGGGGCACGGAGCTTCCATGCCCCTCCAACATGCTTCCTTCTTAGCACTTTGATTTATTCACCAACCCAGAAGCTTTACCAACCTTGCTGTTTAGAGTATTTAAGGAGGCTTCCTTACATAAGCATGATTCATTCAAGCATTGGCTATGGTGACTCAGTCCCAAGCCTCTCTCCCCTCCCAAGGGTGAAGGCTGAAAATTCTAATGTTTGGCTGACTCCTCTGGTGGCCAGCCCCCATCCTCTAAGAGTGACTTCAAGATTAGCAGAGACTCAGGTATGGTTGAAAGGTGATAATTATGAACAATAAAGAGGTTCCTATCACCCTATCACTCCAAAAATTCCAAGGATTTTAAAAGTTTTATGCCAGAAACCAGGGGAAGAAAGTCAAATATTTTTTAATATACTTATATACTGTGATATATCTTTTATTATATCACAGTATATAAGTATATTCATCATGCATTTGTTCTGACAAAGGATGGTTGAATAGGCCAGCTTGTACCCAAAGCCATTCTTTATGATTTCTTCATTCTTGAGCTTCTAACTTTGCTCGTGGTTCCGTTGGAATGGATATTAAAATAATTTTATCAGGAAGGGTAAGTACATTACTGGCATATTTTATGAGCTTCTATTTATCAAAAAGTATATTACTTTTGCCTTCTCACAATAGACTATATCTAAAATTCCTAAGTCTGAAACTCTACATTGAGGGAGAAAAAACACTACTTTCTTGTCTTATTGGCATTTAGAATTATAAGTGAAAAACTGAGTTAAATTGATGTTTGTTTCTTTGTAGAAAACCTGTTCTTCTTATTTGAATCATAATTGATTTTTATCTTTATTCTAGTTGTTTGTCTTTATCCAAATGTCTAGATTTATGTGTCATTTCCTTGACTTTATATGGAATATGCAGAAAGTGATCTTTTATCACAGTTTTGATTATTGTGTCTTTCTTGCTTTTCCAAGAGTTTTATTCAGAAATAATAACTATTTGCAAGTTGGATATATTTTTGTACTGCCTAATGAGTTTCCTTGCCTGCTGCCCAGGAGGAGACCTATACTAGGACAAAAGGAGTTATAGAGGAGAAAGAGTTTAATATTACAAGTCACCAAGTGAGGAGATGGGAGAAATTTCTCAAATCCATTTAGCTGAGAATTTAGGGGCTAAAGTTTTAAAGGTAGTTTTGTAAATAAAGGGCTAGGAAGTTGGGTCAACTGATTGGCTGGGAATGAACCCACAGGGTTGGGGAAACAAAAATTGTCCTCCTGGCTTAGATAGTTTCTGGATTGAGAGGGTCACAGGACATGTTGGGTCAGTTCTCATGCCACCGGTTTGGTTGGTGTCAGTTGGTCCCCAACCCCATACGCAGTTTCTGGAAGGGTCTGACTGATCTCAAAGACTGGTTTTAAGCTTTACAATAGCAATGTTATCTCCAGAAGTGCTTAGCAAAGTTACAAAATCTTTCATCCAGTCAAGGACACAAGACACTTAAGCAGTAAACAGTTACAGCAGTAAGCAGTTATGTAAGCACACCTAAGGGCCATTCAGACTATAATGCTAGGCTAGCTAAAGGGAAGCCATTTTGCTCCCAGTATGCTTTCAGTTTGTTCTGCCTTAAAAGTTTAGAATTAGTCTGCCTCATGCTTACACAGCTACTGGACATAAGATTAGAAAACAACCTTGAGTAAAAACAGATCAAGAGTCCAAAACAAGCCAACCACAGACTACTGATAACAAGATCCACCAGACAAACTCTTGTCTGCTGATTACCATCAAGCAAGTCATGATAACTTGCACAACACTTGCTTTCTGCCCCCAAACTCCTCCTCCCCTCCCATTTATGAGTTGCTCGGTAAGCAGAGGAAAGGAGACAGTACACCATTTCCTTGAGCTGCCTACACTTCAATAAACCATCTCAGCTTCACTAACACTTACTTCTTGTCTGGCTCTTGAGTGGTGGGCAGCTGAACCTGCATCCCACAACAGGCATAGGCAGTCACGCTAGAAAACACTGTCTGGTTAACTTATAGCTATGTCTATACTTCTGGCAAAATCAGACTTTGACTGTAGTTATGGCTTTACCTTACTTTAACATAGGTGTTTTAATTTATCTTCAGTTTTCAACCTTTTTTTCTTATTCTTTTTTTATATGTTTCTTTCATATTCTGAAGAATTTTAAAAATTTGTCCTTCATATCACTGATCAATTCTTTACACATCAGTTATAATCTCCTTTGCTGTAAACTTTAATGCTGCTATTGTCTTTTAAGATTCTTTGAAATTCTATATTATGAGTCTTTTTGAATCCTACATTCCAACCTTTTAATTTCACTCTGATCTCTCCTTATGACTGTCTGCTCATGTGTTTGTCCTCTAGTGAACATGCTAAACAGTTTTCCAAAATTTTATTTGGATCATGAGTGGAGTTTTGTAGGAATGCCCTCCTCTTGTTTTTCCCCGATGATATGCTAGAAGTCCTATTATTTTCCCCCATAGTCACCATGCTGTTTTCTTACTATTTTTCCTCCTTAAAGAAATGTGAGGTCTAGTAATTCTCATGTTTATCTTCAGATAAAGTGTAAAATAGCCAACTTTTTTCTGTTTTTCCACTTGTTGATTTCCCTTCTCAAATCTGAAGTATAGGAGAGGTTGCTGGGAAAATCTTCCAGATCCATGACCAGTGTGTAGGGTCAAGGACAAAAATCACAACCAATTTCTTTAAAGATCTCAAGTGGCTTTATTTGGGGTTATTTCTTCATAGAATAAGTGTCCTAAGATGTTGAGCCGAAAGGGTTGGCTTTAGGGACAGAGAAGGGCTAAAGAAAGCAGAAGCAAAGAATAAGGAGTATATTTGTCCTTTCAAAGTTACTTTTCTTAAAAAATAGAGACAGGGAGACAGAACAATAGAAAAATTATTGATCAAGACCAATGCAGTGGCCCAGTAATCCCAGCACTTTGGGAGGCTCAGGTGGGTGGATTCCATAAGCTTAGGAGTTGAGACCAGCTCAAGCAAGAGCGAGACCCTATCTCTACTAAAAATAGACAAATGGACATGAACTGGATGTTGTCACAGGCACCTGTGGTAGCAGCTATTGGGAGGCTGAGGATCACTTGAACCCGGGAGTTTGAGATTCCTCTGAGCTAGGCTGACACCACAGCACTCTATCCAGAGTAAAACTCTGTCTCAGTTTAAAAAAAAAAAAAGGAAAGAAAAATAACTGATTAGTTAGTATCAGTTTTCTCTTTAGACTCCTTCTTTTGTTTGAGGATTAAAGCAGAGGGAATGTACTATCATGCCTACTGAACAGTGAAACTCACCTGTCTGGGAAACTGGCTGTTATTGTTTTCTCCTGATTTTTCATAAGGTCAGAAAACAACTTAGTTGAGGTTTGGTGATGTGCAACTTTAGCTGGGGTGATTCCATTTCCATTTTGATTTGTTTTTTTGTTTTTGTTTTTAAGAAAACATGTCATGCTATGTTGTTGCCCAGGCTGGACTCCAGGGCTTGAGAGATCCTCTTGCCTCAGCTTTCTGAGTAGCTGGGACTACAGGCGTGTGCCATCACTGCCACCACATCGGCCTCATTCTGATTTTTTGTCTGATCTGTTGAGGCCTGGTGCAAAAGCTTAGTTCAAAACAATGACCTCCTCTAAGTTTTATTTAACACTAGCAAGATTTTAGCTATTGAATAATCTTCCTTCTACTTTCCTTATGTCCCTAATGCTGCAAATGCAAATGGTATATAAAAATTGATTATTCTAAGCTTTCTGAAACCTCTGAGTTTTTTTCCTTCTCCAGCCTCAAATCTCACTGAGGCTGAAACATCCCAGAATGCACTCTGCTGAAGCCTTTAATATGTTCTAGTTGAGCTATAAGATTTACAGTCCCTGCCTTAAGTTAAAAAAGTAGGAGGCAAAGAACTGGAGGATAAAGGCACTGCTAATCTTGGAGGGGAAGATTCTAGTTGCCATGTCTGCAAGAGATGCTATGGAAGAAAGAAAACATCTATTATCTCATTAGTGATACTGTTTCATGACAATAAACTAGGTAATGACATAAACTGATAGCTTTTTAGTTTTTAAACTAATTCCATTTGTATTTTATTGAGTGTTGAGACATCCCAAATCCTGACAATAAGCTTTCTATAAATTTCAGTTTCTAATGCCATAGATTTTCTTAGTCTGCATCTTTAGGAGTATTTTAGTGAAAAGCTGGAAGAGTTTGCACTGGAGACTATTAAGCAGGATTCTGAGTAAGAATTCCATACTGAACGTATTTTAGTAACCCTTTTGTAAAGATGATCAAAATCATCAAACCATCAGGCATTTATGTGTAAGAAACATTACATATCATCCGATTCAGCCTCATCTATCTAAGATACAGATCTGGGACCTGTCCCTGTAGTTGAGACACTTACAGTCAAAAAATCTAAAATTCCTTTAAAGGAGAATCTGAAACATTGCTATTTTTGCTTTCTTACCAGGCCACATAAACAATGTCTCGGTGGATCAGGTCCTGAGCACCCCACCAGCTTTCCTCAGGGAGGTGTGTACATTCTGTCATATCCGCATCTGAGCATCATCTGCCCACACCAAGCAGCGGGTTCATGTCTCTACCTTCCCTTTCCTTCCCCTCTGCCTCTCCCTCCCCAACTCCCGCCAGTCCCAGCAAAACATGCCAATCTCCAACAAATGAAATGACTTCCCATTAAGTTCACATTTGGAACATTCCTGCGAGAAAGGATAAGAAGAAAAGATGGGACTGATTCTTGAGCCCACTTGTAGGAAAAGTGAATACACACTTTGTTTATCTGTGTCCATTCACCTGTTCCTCTTCCCAGTTAGATACGGGATGGTGCTCAGGTTCTCAAGACCACAAACTCTCTCACATCTTCTTGCTGTCTGTTGTTTCTCTCTCCCCGTCTCCGTCTCCAGATACACACACACATGCATAAATGCACACAGAAAGTATTAATGATTTCTGTGCCTGCCATGACCTTGATTGTTTCATAAGAGCAGAATAGAGCAGGGATTCACAAAGTACAGCTCAAAGTCCATGGATGTTAATATTTATTACATGAACTCAGAGAACACTCCCCTGAACAATAATAATAACAAATGGTGGTTGGAAAAGGCTTAGCATTTAGAAAATCTGATTAATTTCAAACAACCCTGATAGCAGAAATGCTCAAGATGCTTTCTGTGCTAACGTGTGTTGGGAAGCTCCCAAACCAAAGAGGAGTAAGCAATGTTTCCCAATATACTAAGACGTGAATATTTTTCATGGATTGGGGCTTTTGTCCAGGACAATTGTTGTTCAAAGCCATGGACTACGCGGCTAGAATCTACATTCTAGATCAATGATTTTCAACTGGTACGCCACAGAACACTGGTGTGATTTGAGAGGAAGTTAGGTGTGCCTGGGAATAAATTATAGGGGCTCAGAATACAATACCCAAGGACTGAGGAGATTGCTGCAAAAATTTTTAAAGATCATTCATTATTTTATTTTTTTTTATACTTTTTCATTTAATCTTATAACAGGAGCTATCTCCATATTGGAATTTGCTTTTTCTGAACATCTATCTTTCTAACATTATATTAGAAGAAAGATCCAGGAGTTATAACATTTCACTACAGTTGGACAATTTGGAGGTTTCTAGGCTTTTGCTTGCAAATAATGACACAGTAAAAGTCTCTGGGAAAAACTCAGTTTCATATTTAAAGTCTTTTGCCTCTAATATTTCCAGAAGCAGCATGTCTTTTTTTTTTTTTTAATTGAATCATAGCTGTGTACATTAGTTCAACCATGGGTTACAGTGTGGGGGCTTCACATGCAATCTGAGATATTTTTATCAACCTGATTGACATACCATTCATGATATTTTCTCGTTTACCATATGAAAACATTTTTGATCCATATTTAGAAGTTTTCTCCTGACCCTTCGAATATGTGATCTCACCCTTTGTCCCATCTCCCCCCACCCTCTCCCTCCCCTTCCCTCCCTCTCCCCTTTCCCCATCTTCCTGTGCAATAAATGGGTTGTAGCCTTCACTTGAACGATAAAGAATCTGTCTCATATTAGGGGTGTATACATTGGATACTTTTTCTTCCATTTTAGAGATACTTGGCTCAGGAGAACATGTTCCAGAATGTTATGTCAATCAGGTTGATGAAAATATCTCGGATTGCATGTGAAGCCCGCACACTGTACCCTGATTGAACTAATGTACACAGCTATGATTCAATAAAAAAAAATAATAAATAAATGTGAAGAGCGACAGCTCGGTATATAGACAGAAAAAAAAAAAGAATTCAACAAATTCAAAGGCAAAATCACCAAAGATTTTGACACATTGAGGCAAGAACTTGCAGCCCTCAAAGATCTGAGAAATACAGTAGAATCCTTAGTAATAGAATGGAGCAGGCAGAAGAAAGGATCTCTGAAATTGAAGACAAAGCTTTTGAACACTTCCAAATGCTCAAAGAGGAAAAAAAAGTGGAGAACAAAAGCAGATCATTCTCTCAAGAGCTCTGGGATAATTTGAAGAGATCTAATATTTGCCTTACAGGAGTACCTGAAGGTGATGAGGTTGCTGTGAAGGATACAGATGCTTTACTTCATGAAATAATCAAAGATAATTTTCCAGACATGCCAAGAGATTCTGAAATTCAGATAGTAGACAGTTTCAGAACACCTGCATGACTCAACCCAAATAAAAATTTTCATAGACACATTATAATTAGCTTCACCAAAGTTAATATGAAGGAGAAAATTCTTCAAGCAGCCAGACATAAGAAAGCCATAACCTACAAGGGGAAGAACATTAGAATGACTGCAGATCTCTCTGCTGTAAACTTTCAAGACAGAAAAGAGTGGTCATCAACCTTTAATCTCCTAAAACAAAATAACTTTCAACCCAGAATCCTGTATCCAGGTAAACTGGGTTTCACCTATGATGGAGAAATTAAATACTTTAATGACATGCACATGTTGAAGAAATTTGCCATAACTAAACCAGTTCTCCAGGATATTCTCAGACCTATCCTCCATAATGAACAGCACAATCCTCCAGCACCAAAGTAAACTCACTCAGAAACTTTTGATCAAATTCCAACTTCCACAGTGGTGAAAGGATTAAAAACGTTCCCTGGACTTTTGAAAAACTTAATACTCAAAACTATCTGGCTTATTTTTTTTTTTTTTGTAGTTTTGGCCGGGGCTGGGTTTGAACCCGCCACCTCTGGCATATGGGGCGCCCTACTCACTGAGCCACAGGCACTGCCCTAACTATCTGGCTTATTAATACTCTCAATTAAGGTTAATGGCTTAAATTGTCCTGTAAAGAGGCACATGTTGGCTGACTGGATACAAAAACTCAGGCCAGACATCTGCTGAATTCAAGAATCTCACCTTACCTTAAAAGATAAACATAGGAAGGCGCCTGTGGCTCAGCGAGTAGGGTGCCAGCCCCATCTACCAAAGGTGGCAGGTTCAAACCTGGCCTTGGCTGAACTGCGAAACAAAAAAATAGCCAGGCATTGTGGCGGGTGCCAGTAGTCCCAGCTACTCAGGAGGCTGAAGCAAGAGAATCGCCTAAGCCCAGGAGTTGGAGGTTGCTGTGTGACACCAGGGCACTCTACCGAGGGCGATAAAGTGAGACTCTGTCCCTATTAAAAAAAAAAAAAAAGATAAACAGACTCAAGGTGAAGGAATGGTCATCTACAATACAGGCAAATGGAAATCAGGAAAAAGCAGGTGTTGCAATTTTATTTGCAGATACTATAGACTTTAAACCAACAAAAGTAAGGACAGATAAGGATGGTTGCTTCATATTTGTTATGGGCAATATCAACATGATTAGATTTTAATTATTAACATTTATGCACCCAACCAGAATGAACCTCAATTTGTAAGAGAGACTCTAATAGACATGAGCAACTTGATTTCCTCCAGCACCATAATTATCCAAGATTTTAACATTCTTTTGGCAGTATTGGATAGATCCTCCAAAAAGAAGCTAAGCAAAGACATTTTAGACTTAAACTTAACCATTCAACATTTGCATTTAACAGATATCTACAAAACATTTCATCCTAACATTCTTCTCATCAGCCCATGGATCATCCTCCAAAATTGATCACATGTCTAAGCTCAGGAAATTTAAAAGGATAGAAACCATTCCTTGTATTTTCTCAGACCATCATGGAATAAAAGTTGAACTCAGTAACAACAGGAATCTGCATACTCATACAAAAACATAGAATCTAAATAACCTCATGCTGAATGATAGCTGGGTCATAGATGAGATTAAGAAGGAAATTACCAAATTTTTGAAACAAAATGATAATGAAGACATGAGCTATCAGAATCTGTGGGATATTGCAAAAGCAGTCCTAAGAGAAATTTATAGTGTTGCAAGCCTTCCTCAAAAGTAAGGAAAGAGAGGAAGTCAACAACTTAATGGGACATCTCAAGCAACAGGAAAAAGAAAAATATTCCAACCCTAAACCCAGAAGAAAAGAAATAACTAAAATTAGAGCAGAACTAAATGAAATTGAAACCAAAAGAATCATACAACAGATCAACCAATCAAAAATCTGTTTTTTTGAAAAGGTCAATAAAATAGATAAACCTTTGGCTAACCTAACCAGAAGTAGAAGACTAAAATGCCTAATTTCATCAATCAGAAACGATAAAGGCCAAACAACAGACTCCTCGGAAATTCAACAAATTCTTAATGAATATTACATAAAACTCTATTCTCAGAAGTATGAAAATCTGAAGGAAATAGATCAATACTTGGAAACATGCTACCCTTCTAGACTTAGCAAGAAAGAAATAGAAATGTTGAACAAACCTATAACAAGTTCTGAAATAGCATTAACTATAAGAAATCTCCCCCAAAAGAAAAGCTTGGGATCAGATGGCTTCACATCAGAATTCTAATAAACCTTTAAAGAGGAACTAGTACCTATATTACTTAACCTTTTCCAAAACATAGAAATAGAAGGAATACTTCCCAACACAGTCCATGAAGCAAATATCATCTTGATACCCAAACCAGGAAAAGACCCACAAGAAAAGAAAATTATAGACGAATTTCTCTAATGAATATTGGTGCAAAAATATTCAATAAGATCCTAGCATACAGAATCCAACAACACATCAAGCAAATTATACATCACAACCAGGTGGGTTTCATCCCAGGGTCCCAAGGATGGTTCAATATACATAAATCCATAAATATAATACATCACATAAACAAATTAAAAAACAAAGACCATATGATTCTCTCAATTGATGCAGAAAAGCTTTTGATAATATCCAGAATCCTTTCTTGATCAGAATGCTTAAGAAATTAGGTATAGAAGGAAAATTCTTGAACCGATAGAGGCCATCTACAGCAAACATATAGCCAATATCGTATTGAATGGAGTAAAATTGAAATCGTTTCCACTCAGATCTGGAACCAGGCAAGAATACCCACTGTCACCACTGCTTTTTAACATTGTAATGGAAGTCTGAGCCACTGCAATCAGGCAAGAGAAGGCAATCAAAGGGATCCAAACATGACCAAAGGAGATCAAACTGTCACTCTTCACAGACGATATGATTATATATCTGGAAAAAGTCTATCTCATAGAAGTGATCAAGGAATACAGCAACATCTCAGGATACAAAATTAACACTCACAAATCTGTAGTCTTTATATATACCAACAATAGTCAAGGGGATAAACAATCAAGGACTCTATTCCCTTTACAATAGTGCCAAAGAAGATGAAATATCTGGGAGTGTATCTAACTAAGGACGTGAAAGATCTCTATAAAGAGAACTATGGAACTCTGAAAAAAGAAATAGCTGAAGATATTAACAAATGGAAAAATATACCATGCTCATGGCTGGGAAGAATCAACATTGTTAAAATGTCTATACTACCTAAAGCAATCTACAGATTTAATGTGACCCCTATTAAAGCACCTCTGTCATACTTTAAAGACCTGGAAAAATTAGTACTTTGTTTTATATGAAAACAGTAAAAACTTCAAATAGCTAAGACATTACTCAGAAATAAAAACAAATTGGGAGGAATCATGCTTTTAGACTTCAGACTACACTATAAATCGATAGTGATCAAAACAGTGTGGTACTGGCACAAATATAGAGAGGTAGATGTATGAGACAGAATTGAAGACCAAGAGGTGAACCCAGATGCTTATCATCATTTGATTTTTGATAAGCCTATCAAAAATATAAATTGGGGGAAAGATTCCCTATTCAACAAATGGTGCTGGGTGAATTGCTTGGCAACCTGTAGAAGACTAAAACTGGACCCACATCTTTCTCCTCTAACAAAAATTGACTCTCACTGGTTGAAGGACTTAAACTTAAGACATGAAACTATAAAAATTCTTAGAGAGAGTGCAGGGGAAACACTTGTAAAAAATGGCCTGGGAGAATACTTTATGAGGAGGACACCCTGGGCAATTGAAGCAACACCAAAAATACATTACTGAGATCTGATCAAATTAAAAAGCTGCTCCACTGCCAAGAACCCACTAAGTAAAGCAAACAGACAGCCCTCAGCAGGGGAGAAGATTTTTGTAAGTTATATATCCAACAGAGGTCTAATAACCAGAATCCACAGAGAACTCAAACTTATTACTAAAAACAAGTGATCCCATTTCATTGTGGGCAAGAGACATGAACAGAAGCTTCTCTGAAGAAGACAGGCACGTGGTCTACAGACATGAAAAAATGCTCATCATCTTTAATCATCAGACGAATGCAAACCAAAACCACTTTGAGATACCATATAACTCCAGTAAGAGTAGCCCACATCACAAAATCCCCAAACCACAGATGTTGGCGTGGATGTGGAGAAAAGGGAACACTTCTGCACTGCTGATGGGAATGCAAGATAGTATGTTCTTTTTGGAAGGAGAACACTCAGAGATTTAAAAGTAGATCTGCCATTTGACTCTGCAATTCCTCTTCTAGGTGAATATCCAAAGAACCAAAAATCATGTGGCAATAAAGATATTTGGACTAGATTGTTCATTGCAGCTCAAGTCAAGTCATGGAAGAAGCCTAAGTGCCCTAAGTGCCCGTAACAAATGAATGGATTAATAAATTGTGGTATATATATACAATGGAATACTATGCAGCATTAAAAAATGGAGACTTTACCTCTTTTCTGTTTACATGGATGGAGCTGGAAAATAGTCTTCTTAGTAAAGTATCTCAGGAATGGAAAAAAAATATCCAATGTACTCAGTACTACTGTGAAACCAATTTATAATCACTCACACTTGCATATGAAAAATGAAACACAACTATCCCCTAGGATGAAGGAGGGAAGGGGGAGGGAGAGGAGAAAGTAGGGGGTGGGTCAGTAGAGAGAGGGTTGGTAGGGGGACCACACCTAAGGAACATATTGCAAGTACAAGTTGGATCTATCAGGTGTGGAACACAAATGTCTTAAGGCTATAATTGGGTAAATGAGGTGAAGGCTATGTTGATTAGTAGTATGTAAGCACTCTAATTTATAAAAATAATCAACACATTGAATGCCATAATGGCATAAATGTATTCATGATCTATGTACAAATGACTTAACAACAACAAAAAAAGGGCCCCAACCCCAACATGCCTTTCTCATGACCTAATTGCCTCCTACAGGCCTCACCTCTCAATATATCACATTGGAAATTAGGGTTTTAATATATGAATTTAGGAGGAGCTAAATATTTAATCTGTATCAAGTTCCCCCAAGACTTTTCCAAGCTCATATTGAGTATCATTTAAACATAGCCACTCAATTGCCAAAATGAGTCACTTGGAGATATGCTCTATTCTTTCTATATCTATAAACATGCTCCTGTTATCAAGCCCAAGCAAAGTTTCCTGCAGAAATATGTACCTAGAATGTACATATTCTAGAAATATATAGAAGAAAAGCTAAAAAACAAATCATGATTTTTTTTATATAGCAGACTACTGACCAATGGAATGCATCTAAAGAGTCAAAGGGCAGAGCTTCATCATCTGCAGAGGAGGAATCCCTGAACTCGTCTCACACAGCAGACACATTCTCATGGTCGGGATCAGTGCAGATGGAGCTCTTGCAGACGGTGACAAGATTCATTAAGTCACTGCTGCTTTTGATTCTTGTGGGCCATGGATATTTGACAAATCAGGGAGGCCTGATGGCATTGACTTGCTGATGGAAGGATTATACTCTTATCTTCCATTGTCTTTTCCAGTCACTTCTGTTCTATATAAACTTGTCTCTTGTGGGTTTTAGAAAAGTATTGCATAGACCCTGAGTATATGAGTTTGTGCTTCTAGTAAAGTTGGAAATGTGTTCCTTATAATCTTCTACAATAGTCTGAACAGTCAGTTGGCTTTGCTCTTTGATATGTGTATCTCCCTTTGCAAATCAATGCTTCTTAGTTCCAAAAATTTCCATCTTGGAAAAAAACCCCTCAATTCTTGGCAAGCCTCTGGAGTACTCTCTGGAACACTATTGTTCAATTTCCTGTGATGGGGCCTGAGGCCCTTAATGCTTTCCCTGTCTTGTGAAAAACAAATTTGTGTTCATAATTTGACAATGAAAGTGGTTACAGCAAGATTTTTCTGCAACCTGTTTTGAAAGGTGAATTACAAAAGTTGCAACAAGAGGAACAGGTTATGTTTTCAGAATTTCTGAAAACGAAGTATACTTGCTTGCTCCTTGAAGTCATGAAGATAAGAGATGAACCTGCCCATCAAATCTGATTCAAATGAGCTAACAGAGCTTTGATTTGAGAGCATCCTGGATGTCTTCTCTGCCATAGAAAAGGTTATAGAGAGGTCAGAAGCAAATACTTCATTGTAAGCAAAGCATTTACCTGTCTCGAACATTGTGGTCTAGAGAGTAAATTTCTGTTGAGTTACATGGAAAAAGGAAGGCATTACACAAAGGAGAGATTTGAGCCTAGTTTTTGGTAATATCTACTTTCAAATAATATTATGGGTAGAGAATAAAGTGATAGCACAAAACTTTTTGCTTCAAGTTTCTTAGTGAACTAAAATCATCCCCTTTATCTTCGTTATGAGAAATGTATCTAAAACAAACTCAATGGGGACATTATGTGGTTCTTGATTCCTATGAAATGGGAGTAGCCTGTGTACTCAACATTAAATTCAAATCTCTATTCAATCACTGCTCCCTGTCTAATGTCCTAGGCATTTAGAGCCTAATGTTCATTGGCTAGTACACAAAAAGAGATCTGTCTCTAACCTTTAAAAGCATACAGTGAAATAGAATATTTAGACAAATGCAGATAATAGCTCATAAATATATAGAATTATAAAAAATACATTGAATCATATTTGTCATCAATTAATTGATGGAAGAGAAGTAAATCTGTTATGTAAAGATTGAAATTATTATTTGAAATAAATGATCAAAGTCAGATCATGAGGACATTGATGAAATAAAGATATGACAAATTGTGGGGTGGCAAGGTGTTTGAGGAAGGAGAGAGAATGTGAGATGTCCAGGGACAAGAGAGGTTAGAATGGCTTGAGTAGAAGACATGATACAGTCAGTTAAAGTCTTATTTAAAAATCCCCTTGGGATCTATTTGAATGTTTCCAGGCAATTTTTCCTAGAGGGCATCCCCTAAAGGTGAGACATTATAGGAAGGAATTTGAAAAGAGGTGTTGTTCATCCTTCCATAGGGATGTGGACCATGCTGCTCATCCTGTCACTGAGAGCAAGACATCTGAGAAGGGCCAAGACAAGCACGATAGTTCAAGATAGCACTGTCCAGTTCAAGTTGAAAGACTTTCTCTAGAAATCAGGGTGATTGATGTTGAGAGATGAGAACTCTTTCCTTGGAGCTTGTGGACACTCACTTGGAAAACCAGACGTGTGTGTGTGTGTGTAAAGAAAGAGAGAAAAAGAGAGACAGAGTCTCACTCTGTCACCTTGGCTAGGGCACTAGAGTGCAACAGTGTTATCATAGCTCACAGCAACCTCAAACTAAACTCATGGGCTCAAGCAATCCTCCTGTCTCAGCCTCCCGAGCAGCTGGGACTACAGATGTGCACCACCACATCAGTTAGTTTTTCTATTTAATGTAGAGACAGGGTCTCACATGTGCTCAGGCTGGCAGATATGCTGGTATCAACTGATGTGTGCATGCAGTGGTTCCAGGAGACAGGCAGAGATGACCTGGCCTTTTAAGACCTCCCCCCACCCTGGGATGGTAGGATCCTCCTCCATGCTCTCTTCACGTCCTTATTTCTCAGGGTGTAGATGAGTGGATTTAGCAGTGGAGTGATAACACAGTAGAATAAAGAGGTGAACTTGGCCTGGGTACTACTGGCAGGGGGTTGGAGGTACATATAGATCGATGGCCCAAAGAACATGATGATGACCACCAGGTGGGAACTGCAGGTGCTGAGAGCCTTACACATTCCTTCAGCTGAAGGTAACCTCAGCACTGCCCTAGCGATGAGAGCGTAGGAGATGAGCACAAGTAGGGGAGCCACTATTGTGAAAGGGACAGCTCCCACAGCCAGGGACAAGTCATTAGCAGTGGTGTCACTACAGGCCAGCTTGATCAGAACAGGCACCTCACAGAAAAAGTGATCCAGGGTGTGGTGATCGCAGCGGTGAAGCTGGAAGGTGAGTGTGGCTTGGAGTAGGGAATTGGCCAGGCCACTGGCCCAGGCTGCGGCTGCCATCTGCACACACAGCTGAGGACTCATGATGAGAGTGTACTGGAGGGGCTTGCAGACAGCCACATAGCGGTCGAAAGCCATCACTGCCAGCAGGGCACACTCCGTGCAGCCTGTCCAGTGGAAGAGGTAGGCCTGCACGATGCAGCCCCAGGAAGCGATTGTCTTTTCTGGTCCCCAGAGGTTGACCAGCAGCTGTGGCACAGTGGTGCAGGTGACACAGAGGTCCAGCACAGAGAGATTGTCCAGGAAGAAGTACATGGGGGTGTGGAGTCTGGGATCCACCAGGGAGAGAAGAATGATGGAGCTGTTGCCAATCAGGGTGAGCATGTAGGAGACCAAGATGGCTCCAAAGAGGGGAGTCTCCAGCCATGGATGCTCAGAGAAGCCCAACAAGACGAATGTGCTGGGAGAACTTGTATTTTCTCCATCCATGGCATCCATGTATAAGGTGTATTTGGCTGGAAGGAAAAAGACAGGGTTTTGAAGACAAACGTTACTTTTGCAGTGTTTCCAAACCTTCAATTTTGAGAAGTTCTCAAAATACAGGGAGGATTCTGCTTAATACTGACCTAGCCATTGACGTTGAAGTAGGAACAAGGCTGGAATATCCTAGATATGATGAGAAATTCTACATGTGGGTTCCAACTCATCCTAGAAAAAGTGCTACGTACCTCATTGCTGAATACCACTATGGTCACCTTCAAAGTACTCCCCTTGGGAAGCTATGCACCCATGCCAGCCCCTAGTCCATCCTTCAAGGCAGTTTTGAAACTTTTTTTCTGAAGCGGCCATTAAAGCTATTGTCACATTGCCCTTGATGTCTTGAATGTCATCAAAAAGTCTTCCTTTTAATATTTACTTTATCTTGTAGAGCCCAGTCAACTCAACTAGGTATCTGTTTTTCTGGAACTCTGTCTCTCTCTTTCTCTCGCCTTCCCCGCTTCTCACCTGTTTCCTATTTCTTTTTCTCTCCCTGACCTCTCTTTCTCCTAGTTTATTCATGAGCCTTATTGCTATAAAGACAGCAATAAAGAAAGGGTTATGTTATAAAGAAAAGGCATGCAGGCTGGGCGCTGTGGCTCACACCTGTAATCCTGGAATTCTGGGAGGCAGAGGCAGGAGGATTGCTTGAGATCAGGAGTTCAAGACCAGCTGAAAGAAGAGTGAAACCAGATTTCTACAAAAAATAGAAAAATTAGCCAGGCACGGTGGTACGTGCCTATAGTCCCATTACCCAGATGCAGGAGCATCAGGTGAGCCTAGGAATTTGAGGTCGCATTAAACTATGAAAAAAGAAGGCATTCAGTCTTTTTTTATCAGGTATTTCTCTATCAGAAAACCTTTCAAGAGACACACTGCCTAATGTTTTATTTCAGTACACTTAGGTGAAGTACGCTTGGGTGCTTAGCTAGACAGGTTAGAGGTTCTATTTTTTTTTTCTTTTAGTAGAAATGGGGTCTCATTCTTGCTCAAACCTGGTCTCAAACTCCTGAGTTCAAGTGATTCTACTGCCTTAGCCTCCCAGATACAGGTGTGGGCACCATGCCTGGCCCATTTATTAGTCTTACAATTTGTTGTTCTTGTTGGCATTGAATCTATACGGTTTTCTGCAGGTATGATCTCAGCATCTACAAAAAGGTCATTTCATTTTTCTTCTTTCTAGTTTGTATGCCCTCTTTCTCTCTCTCTCTTACTCTCTGCTCTAATTATAGGACTTTTAGTACTATGTAGGACATAGTATGTGGTGAATTGGGGCACCTTTACCTTATTCCTGATCTTAGAGGGAGAGGTGAGAGAGAGATCCTGAGAGAGGTGGGTAGATTTCCTTTTCAAACATCAAAAATCAGAGTGATTGTTATTAATTACAATCTGAACTAACCTTTTAATTGCAATTCCAGGCTCAGTATTTAAATAAGGGCCACATACCTAAAAGCTTGAGATTTCAGTATTCTGAAGATCGCTAAAACTAACAGAAGCCATTATGTATTTCTCAGAGCAGCTTCTTCATTCTCCCAGGCTTAGGGTTTATTTTGGATAGGGCTTATTTACTTTGTTATTCTCTGCTCTTGAAATGTTAGGTAACACATTTATGTGGGGATGCCAGCACCGTCAGTGATATATCTTTTCCTTTTAAACACCTAGATTTAAATTATATGTATTTTCTTTCTTTTTTTTTTTGAGACAGAGTCTCACTTTGTCACCCTCGGTAGAGTGCGGTGACTTCACAACTCACAGCAACCTCCAGGTCTTGGGCTTAGGCGATTCTCTTGCCTCAGTCTCCTGAGTAGCTGGGACTACAGGTACCCATCACAATGCCCAGTTATTTTTGTTGCAGTTGCCATTGCTGTTTTAGCTGACTGGGGCCAGGTTCAACCCGCCACCCTAGTTATATGGGGTCAGTATCCTACCCACTGAGTCACAGGTGCCTCCCTATATGTATTTTCTTTTAAAAAACTAAGTGGATTATTGATTCATTAAATATAACCTTGTTTGGGGGAGTTTCTTTGCTTGTTTCACTTCTGTGGAGAATAAACATTTTGTGGACCTTAATTAAAACAATTTCCTAAAGAAGTAAGTTTTTTTCTTTTTGAGACAGATTCTCACTTTGTCACCCTTGGTAGATTGCTATGGCATCATGGCTCACAGCAACCTTAAACTCTGGGGCTTAAGCGATCTCTTGCCTCAGCCTCCCAAGTAGCTGAGACTATAGGCAACACCACAACACTGGCTGTTTTTAGAGATAGGGTCTTACTCTGGCTCAGGCTGGTCTCCAACTCATAAGTTCAGGCAATCCACCTGCTTTGCCTCCCAGAGTGCTAAGATTACAGGTAAGAGCCACCGTGCCCAGCCTAAGAAGTAAGTTTTACCTTCCATAATTAGAAGCAGATGGTGTGTGAACAAACAACATCAGCGGCTAGACAACACTTTATAATTTTCAGTGTTACTATCTGCCAGTAGCACTGCTATTGCCATAACTGCATGATATTCCCCCGGTAGCTCATGAAAACCAGCTTGACACAACTAATAGATTGACCTTATCTAAATACTACATTATCATCTACTATAGACTGAATTGTGTTCCCCAAAAGTCAAATGTTGAAGCCCTGATCCCCAGTGTGACTGTGTCTGGAGGCCTAAATTATCTTTAGGCAATAATTTAATGTTGAGATCATGAAGATGGCACCTGGATCAGGACTGAGGCCTCAAAGGGGAAGTTTGTGTTCGCTCTTCTCTCTCTCCACCATGTGAGGACACAGAATAAGGTGGTCTTTAGCAAGCCAGGAAATGAGCCCTCACCAGAAATCAAACCCTCACAGAAACTTGATCTTGGACTTTTCAGCCTCCAGAACGGTGAGAAAATAAATTTCCATTTTTTGCATCATGATGGTAATTTCTTATGGAAGCCCAAGCAGCCTAATGCATCATCTTAATTATATTGTATATTTCTCTCCCTTAGTCATCATTCTCTTTTTTGTTTCATTAAAAAAATTATTTTTACTATGCAATATAAAAGTGTGGATACCCAACAAATATTTTCATTGTGTTCTACATTTTGGAGAGTATTTTATCTCACAAATGGGAAGAGTACGCATGAAGAGCACAAAAGGGACGAGTACGCATTAGTTTCTAAAAACAAATACTATGACCTGGAGCCTGTAGCTCAACGGGCTAAGGCGCCAGCCTCGTACACCTGAGCTGGCGGGTTCGAATCCAGCCCAGGCCCGCCAAACAACAATGACGGTTGCAACCAAAAAATGGCCGGGCGTTGTGGCGGGCACCTGTAGTCCCAGCTACTTGGGAGGCAGAGGCAAGAGACTCGCTTGAGCCCAGGAAT
>CAUYON010104648.1:0-18163 GCA_963573935.1 Arctocebus calabarensis | reverse complement strand
CATGTTCTCCTTAGCAAAGTATCTCTAGAATGGAAGAAAAAGTATCCAATGTATACACCCCTAATATGAGACAAATTCTTGATCGTTCAAGTGAAGGCTACAACCCATTTATTGCACAGGAAGACGGGGAAAGGGGAGAGGAAGGAGAGGGGAGGGAGAGGGTGTGGGGAGATGGGACAAAGGGTGAGATCACATGTGTGGTACATATTCGAAGGGTCAGGAGAAAACTTCTAAATACGGATCAAAAATGTTTTCATATAGTAAATGAGAAAATCTCATGAATGGCATATCAATCAGGTTGATAAAAATATCTCAGATTGCATGTGAAGCCCCCACACTGTACCCCATGGTTGAACTAATGTACACAGCTGTGATTCAATAAAAAAAAAAAAAGCACTTACAGTGGCTAGCCTACAATGTCTTAAATCTGTCAGATAATCCAAAACAATACGGAAAAGTCTGGAAAAATATCATGGCCCAGAGAACCCTAAAAGAAGGTAACAACTCAGTGTTAAGGCTGGATGGAATCCCGGGACAGGACACGAGCAAAAAGTAGAGCTAGGGAAATCTGAACAAACCACAGACACCAGTTAATAAGAAAATATTAAAATTAGTTAATTAACTGTAAAAGTAATCAAAGTAATGGGAGGTGTTAATAATTGGGGAAACTCTTGAGTGAAAGGGATGATGTGGGAATGCTGTCTGCCCTATTTTCTCTGCAAGTTCAAAACTGTTCTAAAATTTATCTATTAAAATATGTTTGTAATTGGACAAAAATTTCATTTTGATAGGTTCTGTCCATATCACAAATTAGTATCCATATTACAAATCTGTAATTAGCATCCATATTACAAATCTGTTCACCTGTGGCAAGGATGTCTATGGATAATTTCTTATAGCAAACTAAGTAGCACAGTATATATTCTATTCTGGATCAGGATAAAGCACTTCTTTTCTTTTTTTGAAACAGAGCCTCAAGCTGTCACCCTGGGTGGAGTGCTGTGGCATCTCAGCTCACACCAACCTCCAATTCCTGTGCCTAAGTGATTCTCTTGCCTTGTTCTCCCAAATGACTGGGACTACAGGTGCCCACCACGACACCTGGCTATTTTTTGGTAGTAGTTGTCATTGTTGTTTGGCAGGCCCAGGCTGGATTCAAACCCACCAGCTCTGGTGTATGTGGCTGGCACCTCAGCTGCTTGACCTACAGGTGCCGAGTCTAAGGCACTTCTGTACTCAGATTCCTCCCAGCAGAATTTTTGTTTCCAGGGAACTCCAGTGAATAGCATTCCTTAAATAATTGCAGAATTCCAAGATGATAATATTATCCTACTTTTAAATGTTGTATATACTCAGAAAAGTCACAAGTTAACACTGTTAGCCTAGACCACTTGCAGACCCCAGATTATTTCTACCAAGATGTTTAATCGTCATCTAAATTTTAATATGTCCACAAACAAACTCCAACTCCCCATTGCAGAGTGCCCCTATCTCAGTGGGATTTACAAAGCCAACCATCCAATCATGCCAGTCCCAGACAACAGTTTCCTTGACTTCTTTCTTGAAATCTTATATCCATCAGTAAATTCCACTGAGTTTACTTAAATATCACCTAGACCTGACCACTTCTTGAACTTTCATTTATGTTACCTGAGTAAGCAGTTAATTCTTCCTCACATTTTTGCAACAGGTTCACCCCTAGTTTTCTTGCTTTTGCTCCTGATCTTCCAACTTTGGAACAAATGTAATTATATTAACTTTAAAAGTCATATCATGTAAAATATCTGCTTAGAAATCCTTTGGTGGTTTCCGTGTCAGTAAATAAAGTTAAAAGTTCTTACCGTGATGCATTAACCCAGAAACATGTCCAGTCTAGAAGCTGTCACTCCCTGACCAGAGCCAGTTATAGTGACAATGAGGATTGGCAAGGAAGGGAGGAATTTTAAGGCAAGGATAGATAACTGTCAAGAGAAGGAAGAAATAGTCTCAAATCTATCTGCCTGATTGATAAGGGCAGAGCCTTTACAGTGGGCTGTGGCTTGACAGTCAGGTTGTGTGAGTTTCAGTCACGGGGTCTTCAGGTGCTCTGATTCAGGAACAGCCGTTGGTGGCACAGGTGAAGAGCCTAGTTAAGTCTGAGCGGTAAAATCTGAGGGAACCAAAAACAGCTTAGGAAAAATGGTCGTTTTGTAAGGCTGATTATAGACTTATCCTCACCTTATCATCCCTGAGAACTTTTCCCCTCATTCTTGCTCATTTTTGTTCCCTTTTTCTGTTCTTGACAATTGTATAAATTCTCCCTGCTGGACCTCTGTGCTTGTTCCTTCAGCCCTGAGCATCCTCCTGTATACCTACAGGTCGGTTCCTTATTCTACGTCAAGCCTTTTCTCAAAACTCACCTTCTCATTGTCTTAAACTCGCAATAAAACTAATTTCAGGGGGAAAACAATCACAATTAAATTCAAGTGGTGGGGGCGGAGACGGGGGCGGAGGGGACTTGTAAATTCTCACCTGAAGGGCTCCATGTGTGGGTATATAGCACACCCCCCTGGTTGAAAGGCTCAACTACACCTTGAAATTTACCTTAGCTATGCAAACAAGGCAACCTGATCATTTGCACCCTGGCATTAATCTGAAATTTAAAAAGATTATTTTAAAGATACAAGTCAAAATGCTACAGAAGAAAATGATAATAACAAATACAAATGATAATAACAAATAGCAAATAGGAAAAGGTGGACTCAGTAGCTTGCTAGGTCACATAAAAGAATCAGTGAAATTTAAAATCAATCAAAAATGTTATCTAATACACGAAGAGAGAAAAATATTGAAAAACTAATAACTAGAGCCCAAATATTCCAAGCCATCTGATTTGTTTAACAAGGAAACAGGACATGTAGTTGAGTGGCCTAGTTTTTCTGAAAGGAAAATAATTTCACTTGATGTTCAACTTACATCAGAGCAACACGATCTAGGTGAGAAAAAGTGAATAAGAGAAATTCCTGAGTGTCCGCAGAGAGAAGATAAGCGCCACAGATTGTCTCCCTTTGAGAGAAGAATATTGAGGTGAGAAGGTCGTACTGATGAAGCCGCACCATGTGATTGACTATGAAATTCAGTAACCTCTGTGGTTTCCTTATCGACTTCTCCAATCTCCATTAAGGAAATGTCTGAAGGGAGAGAGAGAAATAAACCTCAGAGAAAGTGACTTGAAATAAAGCCAGGTTCAGTAAGAAATGCCCAGTTACACATGAATCTGAAAATAAAAATGGCTACAAAAGATAATCAAGTTGTGTGTTGTTTAAATTATTCCAAATGTAGGTGCAAATGAGTCAGTTCTACTATTAGGAAGCCAAATTATCATGTTGTTGGTAATCTTATTTAATTAAGTAACATAAAGGTATACATATGATTAAATTACATCTGAAGGTATGGTTAAATTACATCTGAAGAACCACAGTGTTCTTTTAAGTTGTAAAATAATGCATAGTATTCTTAGAAATAAAGACCTTTTTTTGAACAGTAGTATAAATAAGGGCAAAATCAGGAATAGTTCTGATTTTTTTGTTTTGTTTTGTTTTTTTCATGTGCTTCATCCCCAGGAAAAATGTCTCTGAAATAATCAGAATTTCTAGGCTCTAGATAACTACTCCCCTCACAGAGAGAGAAAAAGAAAAGACCAGAGGTTTCAAAAAACTACCCTCTATTTTGACCACAATTTAAAATCTATAGTAGAAAAAAAGTAATCTCATAATGGGGGGAAATGGAATCTAGAACAGAAATTCTCAAAATTTTGATTTTGCAGACTCCTATATCCCTACATTTTATTTGGAAATAATATAAACTTATCGTTAATGGCATGGATGACATAATTGGTTAAATTTTCTATGTTATAAAACATCTTTAATTCCAGAGACATTTTAAGATGCTACAAAACATATCCATTTTGCTTTGTTTCCCATCCAGTTCGTCTCCAGGGTTAAGATTGTAGAGAACTAAGAAAGAGCCGTCGAGTGGAGGAAAAGGGGTTTTGTTTTGATAGTTTCACACATTTCACAGCTGTCATATAATCTAAAGTTTGGTAAATTTAACATTGTATCATGGTGATTAAAGTTCAAACATTGAATATTGATTCATCATTTCTCGGTGATTTAAATTCTAAAGGGAGCTATCAATATTGCTTAGTAAGCTCAGTGGACTTCATGAAGCTAATCTGAGAAACCATGCTAAAATCTGGCCAGCTGTCCGTGGATGTGCAGCTGTCCTGGGTTCCCGTGGTGTCCTTTTATTCGGAAAGATAGGCAGTGTACAGCTCTTGTAACATTGTCACTGCTCAGTCTGCACAATTGCTTCTGAAGATGATTGTTGATCTACAATTAAAGTCCATGTGAATTATCATCTTCTAATTGCAAGCATTTCGACTTGGTAGTCTGAGAGACTAATTTCCTAATTGAGGGAGCAATTGTAAATACAGCCTTCTGTAAAAACAAAACAAAACAAAAAACTTTTGCTAAACTACTTAGCAATGCCACTGACAATAGTGTCAGCAAATCATCTAGTATTATTGAAAATATATGAATAACTCTAGCGAGCATAATTTAGAGTAAAAGATGCCAGATTAAGTAATATCTTTTATATGATAGGAAAAATAGATCTGTGATATTAGGAGTTAGAGTAGTATTTACCTTTTGGTTTTGTCCTCCTGTCTGGAGGAGGGTGCACCTGTGAGTCTGGCCGGTCTGGACACATTGGACTCTCCCGTTGGTAAAGACATGCAGAGCACAGCAGATGACGGAGGTGGGAAGGAAGCACTAATGCTGGTCTCTACTCCAGCTTTTATCTTAAATAGTTTACAAAACTATACTCTCCATGTTATAATAGCCGATCTATCTGCCCTGGGTACAGGGTAGCACCCTCCATTCTGCGACCACTGCCTCTGTAGTTGAATGAGTGGCTTTCATTCCATTCATTGGACACCATTCTGATCCTTTCTCCCAAGGTCCTTTATGTATACTCATCAATATCAAAGAGCACATTTATGCTCTTATCTACCTGTACATTGGATGAAGATACAAAATGCAAGTAACCTAGAATTTGTCTATTAAAAAACTTGCAAGACCTTTACAACAAAAACTATAATCATTATGGAGAGAAGTTAAAGAATCCTTGAGAAAATTGAGAGTTATGCAATGGTCATGCTTTGGAAGGTTCAATAATGGAAAGAAACCAGTTATCCCCAGATTGACATCCTACTTAACAAAATACTGAGCACAATTTTGTATCGAAAGTGACTGGCTCATTTTATCATCTGGTTAGAAACACAAAAGTCTGGAAATTGTCAAGGTGATATAAAACTTAAACACAGCTCGATATTAAAAATTGATAATAACAAAAAAAACTGGATTTGACACAAGTATGTGAAAATAGATAGATAAAGGTAAAGAATTCAGAAATAGGTCAAAGCACATACTTTATCATGATATGTGACAATGCTAACAGGATTTCACATAAAACTATAAATATTTTATAAACAACAACAATTTAAAAATTCCTTTTCCTTTTTTTATATAACATACAGTATGATAACCTAAAGTAGGTTTGCTTAATATATTTTGAAAAGAATCCAGTTATCATGGCTGATGAAATCATGCTTTGATTAAGTGTAGAGGATATATGTATTTACATTGAGGTGAGTTTCTGATGCAGAAATTATTCTGATATTTTTATACATGAGTATATAGCTTTCTTGTCTCTTACAGAATATATAGCTATTTCTTCAGCATATACAGGATTATGACCTCAAATTCCTATTCTGCTGAATTTAGAGAAAAGAACTTTAGCAAAGTAAGCATAGGATGATAAAAATAATTACGTGAGAGAAATTTATTTGAAACTCTGTTATATCTGAAGTCTATAGGATCAAAGAGAATTATTAATTACATAGCTACTATTTCTTACATAGATACTTTTTCTATGCATATTTTTATAGAAAAACTGGGAATTCCTCCACCCAAGCATCTTCAATGCTCCTTCATCACTCCTGCTTTTGACCTCTCAGTAGGCTAAAAATGCATGCTAAATTAACAAGAAAGAATACATCGCTGAGTTTCTTCTTATTCCCACAGATATAAACAAGGTTAAATTAGTGTTTCTGTTAAGCTTTGCTTTGAAGAAGATCCAGAAAGTCTTCTCAGCAAAAAGCAATGTTATTTTTAGAGTGTTTTGTAAAAATTTATGACCATTTTCCAATTTCTAATTGAATGAAAAAACTATATATTTATCTCCAAACTTGCCTGTCATATGTTCCTCTTTTCAACAAATTTATTCTTTTCAGTACATGGATTATAAACTGAAGTGACTGTTTTGTTTAAAGAAGTATTATGTAACCAACAGTTTTTGAACCAAGTGAACTACATTCTCAGCATTGAAGAGCTTATTTTTTAATTTATAGCTAGCAAAGAGAGATCTATCAAACAGAATAAACTACTCTTCTCTGTATTTTAAAAACAAAGGTAAATCTCATTTAAACTTTATATGTGTACCAACGGTTTGCCTTATAAAAGTGACGCTCAAGAGCTAATGTCACTCACATAATTTCATCCCACTCTTACATGGATAAAAATTAAAAATGTATTTATTTATGGTAGTTAATTTTTTTATGGTCTCCCCACCAAGCCAGGAAACAATGAAAATTCTAATTTATATGTCAAATACTCAGATAGTAATTAACCAGACATTTTACCTCCTAGTATGTTACTAAGTAAAAATGTCTACCCATATCCCAGATAAAAAAGTAGTATGTGAAATGATAAAGATTTGGAAGAACATCCGATACTTAGGGCAGTGAGTTTGATGTTGTGTTCATACACAAAGGAAAGGGGGTCTAAATAAGAGAAAGGAGACTAAATTGTATGGATAGAAATCATTAAAGAATTTCCTGATACATTATTCCAGAAATTCAAACATCTTCCAAAGGCAGAAGGGGCCTATATGAGATTTCTACTAGAGAAAATAAATTACAAAATTATTATTTGCAGGCTTGGTGCCTGTGGCTCAACGGGCTCAGGCGCCAGCCATATATACCTGAGCTGGCAGGTTTGAATCCAGCACAGGCCCGCCAAACAACGACGGCTGCAACCAAAAAAAAAAAAAAAAAATTATTATTTGCAAAAGATAGAATTGTGAGGAGTGAATTAAACTCAGTCCTGCACAAAGAAATCTGCTCACAGGATGACAATCCAGTACTGTTCCCTTTCACCTATTTTCCAAGGATGTCTTGCATCCCTAGGACATCTCTAAAGCCATAGGAACCCATTAAATTCTATAAATAATTATCAACCATCCCCAAATGCTTAACTATAATTAAAACGCTGACGTCCTATGGGAGGTTTACTACATCTGTAATTACGTCCAAATGGCCTTCCTGATATTTGATAACATTCTCTCCCTTTGCGAACATTTTGTACCATCTCTTACAACATCCCGGGCTATCCTCCTACTCCACAAAATTCTACAGTTAGTTGTGCTAATGCTCCTCGTTCACCAGATAAACCGATATGAAAAGACCAGAAATGTGTCTACTAAAATAAAGTGGTTGACTTGACTGCGCCTTGCAAAGATGTACGATATGTGATTAATCCTGGCAATGTTGGTTATATCAGCAGCTATAGAAACACTTAACTTTCAAAAAAAAAAAAAAGTAGCACCATTTTACACAGCCCTTATGGCTAAAAGTCCTGTCGTTACGTGTGGCTGACCAGGTTAAAAATACAAGTACCCTAATATGATTACCTTACATATCAAAATTAGTTCTAAGGATTTGGAAGACAATGACATTTTTTAAATATTCTGTCCACCTTTTAAAGACATTTTAGCAATGGTAAATGCAAACATTAATAAAACATTTAAATGTAATTAAAATGTCATAAAAATCCTGGTCATGGTCCCCCTAAAGATTTCTCCTTCATTTGATGTGAAAATTACGCACATCTCCCTTGGCTTTCCAGGAAGATAGAGCTCATTTCAATGCATCCATCACTCAGCTAAAGGTCCAGAGCCTATCGCTACATGATGGCAATTCATGCATTTCATAAATTTGAAATTTATAAGGTAAGGTAATACTACTGATATGTGTTTAATTACTGAAGTTTTAAAAAAGATAATAGCTAAATACCACAACTATTGACAATCAGATATAAATATTATACATAGTTATATTTTCAAGTTTTTTTTGAGGTCATAAAATATAGATAATATAAAATGTATGATTTAACCACTTCAACGTGTACAGTTCAGTGGCATTAAGTATACTCGTGCATTGTTGCCAGCTGTCACCGTTGCCTATCTCCAGAACTCTTTCTTCATCCCAACCTGGAACACTGTACCCTTGATGTAATTACGCCTCCGTATTCCCCAGACAATTCCCCTGTTGGTTTCCGCAGGTGTTTCTTCCCTTTCTATAGATGTACCTGTTGGGCTAACTCATATAAGAACAATGGTGCAATATTTAGTCTAACTTATTTTAGTTACCACAATGCCTTCCAGATTCACTCATGTAGAATACACAAAAATATTCTTCCTTTTCAGGCTGATTGATATTCTACTGGATGTATACACCACAGTTTGTTTATTAATTCATCTCTTGGTAGGCATTGGATTCTTTCTACCTCATGGCTGTTGTAAACAGTGCTGGCATGAACACTGATGTGCAGACAGCTGTTTAAATCTTTGCTTTCAATTCTTTGAGGTATATACCAAGAAGTAGAATTAGCAGATAATCTAAGTTTCAGATTTTTAACAGTATTTAGCTAGAATTCTTTACATCAGTTTAATAATATATTCCAATTGGCATGTGCGAGTTAACAAAATCTCAATTTATATTTATATTGTTTTCTCAATTTCACAGCCATGTATATTTCAAGCCAATTTTTTCACAATTTCTCTCTGTCCTGTATTCACCTGTTGCCCTCAGCCCGACCAATAACGCTGGGGAAATACTAAAAAGACTGGGGTCATTTCTCACTTCTATGAAATTCATAAAGTTGTTGCACAATGCTTTTAGTAGAAAAAAAGTGAAAAAAAAGAATTTAAATGCTAGTATATAATTCAAATATTACAGTATAGAAATAGATACAAAAGTACATATAAATATTTTGTTTTTATTTCCTGGCAGCTTGAGAATGTGAATTATGCTTTATAATTCATCATTAGGCATAACTTTTATTTTGCCTTCTAGCCATTAAACACATAAAACAAAAATGTTTTAACAATGTCCTAATTTTGTGAAAGGTTGAACATTTTATACAGATTTAATATATGGAAATTAAAACAGGGGGCTCAAGATGAGTTAATAATAAAGTTGGTTAATTAGACCTCATTCTTTGAAAACCATAGAATTCTATGTCAACAAAATTTAAGTAAATAGGTCATATTTCCTTCACAACCATTTTAGCAGATGTATTTTTACAAAGATTAAATAGTTTAATCTTCTAGCAATGGAACTAAACTCTAAAGTTTAGATTAAACAGATTTTTTTTAATCCTAAAATTCTGATAAGAAGATGTAGGAAAATAGATTTTCTTATATTTAAAACACTTCCAATATTTAGCAAAAACTATCAGATACAATGGATATTTTAAGTAAATGCCCTTCCAAGACACACGCTTGCTCATTACAGAATTATTTCTCCCTATCTCAGGACCTGCTGTAACATGGAAGATTATACTCCAGGGCTGCAGCAGGAAAACTACCCTTAGAAAATAAATAACACTATATAATATGCATATTTTTCAAAAATATTATTCAAACATTTAAAAAGTTCATTCTTACAGAGAGTTACCTTTAATAAGTTATGTGTATGCTTTTGATTTTTACATTTCATTTTTTGATTCTGGGGTGAAACTTACTTGCTAAAGAGCATTTAAACAAAGAAATCCATCCTGGTAAATTTTAATATTTTGCTCATTGGACACTATTTTATTTATTCCTTATTCTTCAGTAGTAGAAATTTAGGTTAAACATTGTTTCCCCCGACCCCTGATGACTTGAAGATGTCATAGCATTAATGTCTTCCACATATATGGCTATTGTGAATTAAACTGCCAGTGTAAACTTTTATTTTTTGCAGAAAATATATAATTTCATTTTGAATGTTTTAAGATTTATTATTTTTCTAATTTTGGAGTCTTGAAATATAATATCTGCATGTGCATATGCGTATATGTATGTATATGCATATAAATGTAATATAAAAAATGCATTCAGACTGTTGATCATGTATGATGTTCTGAAAACTGTTGTCTTTTGTCAATTCTATAAAATTCTCTGCTGTTATGTCTTTGAACTATGGTCCCCCTAATTCTATTTATAAATTCTCCCATAGTTTAACCTTGTTTATTGTGCTTTTACCTTCAGCAAAAATCATTTCCTATCAAATATTGCATCAGCATTGTAAAGTTTTTGAAGTTAGGCAAAAAATGTTGTTCAAAAACAACATAAAGTACAAAAATTGAAGCAGTCATGGGATGGGACAATAAGAATTCATGAGGACTTTTAACACTGAGGAGAGGAAGAGAAACTCCTAACAGAAATAAAGTAGTAGAATAAATAAATTCTGCAGAATTATAAATAAATAAATTCTGCAGAATTAGGGCAGAACCAGGATAACTGGTGTCCCCAATGTTAAAGAATAAGAGTCCTTCTACAGGAGCCAACTTTTATCTAAAAAGGAATTCAAATATGGTTTGAATGGGAAAATGTAAATATAATTTGAAGTCGGGTTGTATGGTGAATCTCGACAAGGGCAGATTTAGTATAATGACATGCCTACCGACAAATGGAGCATCCTCAGAAGGCAAAGAGAAGTGGAATAAACACGCAGGTGTGCGCCGCACTATCACGTTAACACGCCACTGTGTGTGGCTAGAATGAGGGAAGGGGTGAGAGGATGTGGAGTCGAGAGGGAGACAGTGTATACTCTGAATATACAATTGGCTTGAATATATGTAGAAAACAAACACAAAACTTAAAAGAGCCAGAGTTCAAAGTCCCTGGAAAGATATGAGATAATGAAACGACTATGTTTCCCCCATAAGCAGCCTCTGAGATAAAATCTAGTCTATAGGGTGGTCATTAAATGTGCTCATGGGATAGATACCCATGGAAGGAATAAAATTTGGTCTGATGGAGATATTAGCTTTGATACAAAGCTCAATAGGATACTTTAGTATGTATCACTTTTCCCCCTGGGCAATGCAACTCAAAATAATAATTACTAAATTTATTTTATGGTTGCAAGATTTTATGTAAAATTTTCTATGTAGGCATTGTTACTGAACAGACAATCAGTATTATCCTCACAGTAATCAAAGTCATGTGAGAAATGAGCAGAATCATTAAAGGTCAAATGTGGGAAGAGACACAGGAATCGTAGGAAGCAGATATCCGCATATTGCCAATAAGATTGAAAATAAAATAGGGAATTTAACGAAGGAAAATTTAATGCTGAGCCATTGAACTTTTATCCTAAATTTCCTTATATTAAATCTCTAACTGGGAAGATGAATTCTAGAATGGAAAATAGGTTTGAAATATACATGTGGATTTTCATGGACTGTAATGATGAAAAGTCAGAAAGCTAGTTCACAGCAAATCCCTGGAGCAAAAGAGATAAGAGTTACATTCATTAAGCACTTGATATATGCTAGTCATTATTCTAATGACCCTACATACATTATTCCATTTAATACTCACAAATATCATGTGAATTAATTATTTCAGGAACATATATAGGAAATGTGACTAAGTCAGGGAAAGATGACAAGGTGATAAACAGTGATATTTATCGTACTCCTGCAGGAATCAGCCATTGAATGTAAGCTGGCCTGGAAATGGGTATCCATGGTGGGGGAAATGATAATTCAGGTTGGTAATTCATATAGAATTCATATAGGCATTTCTCATTTCAAAACATGTTGTGCTGGCTGTGTGTTCATACCACTGCAGTTAACCTTGAGAAACTGGAGAGATACATGTGAAAAATGAACAAGAAAGTAGCAAGAGAAGATAAATAGGGGCCAGAAAGAAACATGGTTTAATTCTCCCCTCAGAAATGATTAGTTTACACATATTAGGTCAGATGTAGACATGCTCTAGTTCTAGTACAGTAAGAGTAAGCTTTGCCTACTTTCTGGTTTAAGATGTTTAATTTTATGAATTATTGATAAAACACATTTTTTATATCCACATGTCAGAGTTCTAGGGTCCATACTCACCGGAAGGAAGTGATGGGAAGTGATGGGGTGTTTTCAATGTCTTGAGCCTACGCCTACACAGTGCAGAATCTTGACAGCCAAGAAGTCTGCTGAGAGGGTGTTGGGACTTTGCGGGGGTGCTTCTCAAGGGTTTGTGCACATGTTCAGTCTGAGTGGCCTTCACAATAGTGATGGTTGCATTTTCCCCAGTGAACGTGGTTGTACCTCTGCAACAAAAAATAAAACCAGCATTTTCTTCCCCAGGGACTCAGAGCTGCCTTCTCCCCAGGCTCGGCACGGCCACCTGGTGTGCTGCACCCATTCTGTTGAGCTGCAGTGCCACCCTTCTGCTCGCGAAGCAGCACACTCCCCATACAGGCTGCTGCACACACTCTATCAAAGGCCAACACAACGGCCTGGGGACAACACGCCTCACTCTTGGCCTGGATTTCAGGAGGAAACCCCACTTTTGGAAGAGTCCCAGATGGGCTTCACCTCTTCATGAATGACTGACTGCACTCTCCCACCTTCGGGTCCAGGGCAGCCCCACAATGACTGGAGTGACGGACAATGTGCTCTGTGACAATTATTATTTCTGATGATGAGTAAGCGTTCGTAGCTGAGTTAATCACACCATGTCTGGACTCTTACCTCAGAATTATGTCTATCTTGATTATTAAACTAAGGGCCTAGTCCCCCAGTCTCTCAAATACAGTAAGAAATAAGTGTGAGTCCCAATGTATGATGTGTCTGTTGCACGCACGTATTCATAACACATCTAAGTATATTTCCACACTTTTCCTATGACTAAGGAGATGCCTTGATACGATTAAAGTATAGAGTTTCAACATGGCTCTAAGGCTTTACCAGTTAAGTCATTTAAATTCTCTTGGATTTAGAATACAGATTACAATTAGCAGCATATTTGGGGTAATGGTATTGATAACGCTGTAGTCGCAAACATCCATAGGTGGGAAGCATAATTGAAACCATCCTTTGCCCAGGTTCATTTACACCCTGCAGAGCAATGTAGCTCCTCAAATAACCATTCTCTAACTCTAACCCCAAGGATGTGCCATGAAAAGTAAATCAATATGGGTCTTTTGTTTGTTTATAACAACAGTTCCTTAATTTGCCTCATTACAGAAAAATTTTTAATAAATCTTAATTGAAATTTTTGTATTAAGAAAGAATATGATCCACCTTGAGATGAAAATATTCTCAAAGAAGGTTTCATAAATGGCAGTTGTATCTCCATCTTAAAGTAGAGGTGCTAATTGAATATTTTTATAAAAGCTTCTTTTTAATCTTTTTAAGAGGAAAAATACTTCAATCAGGATCTAATTTATAAGGGTTTCCTGTGACAGTAAGTGAATAATTTATTTTCCTAGTTCATGGAAGCTTCAAATTGTTACTATAATTATAAGGTATTGGGATTTACTTATCATTTTTTGTGTTCAAGCCTGAATTCGAATACTTAGACTTGAAAGGTTGCTGCAAATTTATTATACACTTAAAAATGAAGGCCTAAGCATCTAGTTTATATTTTGTACTTTAACTTTTCTTCATATTGATAAAATTAATTGATATTGTGGTTTTTACATACTATTAACATGAGGGCAATGCACATTGCTCCATACTAAGATAACCTCAAAGTTATATTAGATAAACTGCATTAGAAGGATAATATTGTTAATAATTCAATCTTACGTTTTAGTAAATGGATTTCAAAAGGGAATAAGTATGCAAAAATAATATGCACATTAGTTGTCCAAGGAAATCCAATGGATAAGATCTCCTTTGAACAAGGTCTGAAATGATTAGAAACTATACAAAGAAATAGGATTAAAAGACCAACATATTCCAAGTCATTCATATTAAATCCTAATTAAATGAGATAGCAGTTCTAATACTGAACTTCAGGAATAAGCTGACTTTTCCATTCAGTTATAGACTTCACAAATTAGGGTAGACCTCCAAAATAGTAGAAGAGAAATTGCAAAAATGAAAGGATAGCTCTGTAGAATAAACTGCATGCATTATTTTCAAGATTTAACAAGCAGGTAAATTATTCTATGGTGGAATGAATAAAGAAGCTAAAAGACATCATTACCATGCTTAGAGAAATGTCTCATCTTGAAACTAAGAGGAGGAAAGGTAATTCCTCTGACAATCTGTTCCTGAATCATGTTTTCATCTTTAACAAAATAAAAATTATGATAAAGAACCACAATGTTCTCCATAATGATGTTTCTATCTTTGTTATTTCACAACCTACTTAAAGGTACTACAGAAATTTCTTTGAAATTTTGGTAGTTAAAGGGATAATTATTCTTTGAAATGTTTTCACATCTACCTAACACATTAATTGAAAACATTCAACTTCACAATCATCATACTATTGACTCAACATTCATCTTTTCAAGCTTGATAATTGTGGTAACATATACTCAAAAACGGAAATTGCAATGCAAAATAGAGAAAGAATTAGCACCTTTCTCACAGAATAATATTTGCTTTATTTCGTTTTGTATTTTGAGACTCTCACTCTGTTGCTCAAGCGAAAATACCTCGGCATCAGCCTCACTCACAGCAACCTCAACCCACTCGGCTCAGTTGATACTCCTGCCTCAGCCTCCCAAGCATCTAGGACTATAGGCACACAACACAACACTCAGGTACTTGGGAAAAAAAAAAGTCCATCCACATAAAATACTTAAACAATGTCAACTAAATATTTTTAATGGTTGTAATAATTATAATAATAATTAATAATGGTATTATACTTGGGATGTACTATTTTTAAAAAAGAGAATGCAGACTATTGTAATACAGCACTAAAGAACATGAAGTACTTTACATTGGTATTGTTATGGAAACTTTGAAACATTGAATTATTAAAATATAATTATTCAGCAAATGTTTTTACTTGAAATTATTTTTTACAAACAAATTGACTTGTTCTTTTTTGCCATCAAACTCATACACTCATGATTATGAGTACTCACTTTTCAGTACTTCCTTCTTCAGTAGACCATAAGTTCCATGAAGACAAATCTAGGGCATCTTTCTGATCAAGCATTAAAGAGCACAGAACAACAAACAGTATTTTTTTTTTTTTTAGAGACAGGGTTTCACTTTATGACCCTCGGTAGAGTGCCATGGCGTCACACAGGTCACAGCAACCTCCAACTCCTGGGCTTAGGCTGTTCTCTTGCCTCGGCCTCCGGAGTAGCTGGGTGTATCTTACAATTAATTGTTGGATACATCAATGTTTTACTAAAAAATAGTAGTAAAACCAATTCTCCTTATGAGAATTAAGCCTAAAATGTCATTTAAAATAAGAGTAATTGGATTGGTGCCTATAGCTCAGTGGCTAGAGTGCCGGGCCACAAACACTGGGGCTGGCAGAGTCGAATCCGGCCAGGGCCTGCCAAACAATAATGACAACTACAACCAAAAATAGATAAATAAATAAATACATAAATACATAAACAAATAAAGAAAATAACAGTAATTAGCTCAATCCTTTTGATTATCCTGTCCTTTTATATAAGGCATTCTATATATTAATAACAATTATTTTAGTTTGTGTTCTATAGGAAAACAAAACAAAAAGCAATACCTAAACACATTAATAATTACATTTACTGAGGATTAATTTGTGGCAGCTATGCTTAGTGGTTTGGTTATTTTGTTTTAAAGTAGTGAGTTAAGAATAGCAATGCTTTACAGTAGAAAATAGCAATTGTCCTGTTGACGAACACTTGAATTGCTTCTAGGTTTTGCTACTATGAATAAAATTGCCATATATACTCCTATTCAATATTTTAATGTACATCTGTTTTGGTTAAGTATGTATGAATAGAGTTGCAGGAACATTGGATAAATATATGTTTAATTACGCCCTATGGGTTTTCAAAACTGGTTGTGACATTTTAAATCTCTACTGTTAGGGGTTAGCTGAACTGGTGTGAGGATAGTCAACTAAAGCACAAGCCATAAGCGAAGGTCATCATCAAGTCTTTAATCACTTATTACAATGCTATGAGGCGAAGGATAAACTAGGACAAGCACCAGGCCCCCGTTGTCACCTTTCCCCCGCTACAGTGGCAGGCACAGCAGTCCAGCTCAGGTGCGTCAGCACAGATGCCAAGTAGGGGTGGGGAAGGCTGGTCATCTCACTGAAGATTTGCACAAAAGGCCTCCAGGGGAAAGAGAATAGGAGAAGGGACATGATGAGAGCTCTAGGTGTGGACGGTGCTCCGTTCTGAGTCAGAGGCCCACGGTTTCTTCCTTTTCTTCTTTTTCACTTAGAGGTAACTGAAGGAGGCCTTTGCAAAGGCCCCAGATAGTCTTTGCAATACAGATTCATGGGTTAGGAACACAAATATACCTAGGTACTTGGCCAATCGGGCAGGGCCTGAGTCTTAGGCTGTAACTGCAATGAACTGGCTGTCCCCCAAGGCCGGTAAAGCCTTTGGAGTTGCCAGTGGTCTCACCTGAAAAATGGCACATAGGTTTGTGACCAAGAGTAGGACTCTTCACTACCAGAAGTGTAGGTAAATGTACATTTCCATGATAATAAGACTCACTGCTTCTTCAAATACTTATTCATACAATAGCTAACTTTTCTTTGAAGTGTTTATTAAAGTAATTTGGCAATTTTCTCAGTTCTACATTATTGATTTGTAAGAAGTCTTCATATATACTGGCCATATGTCTCCTCAAAACCATACCTAGAACAATTATTTTTTCCTTACTCTGTGGCTTGCTTACCTATTTTCATAATTATGAAATTTTTGACTAACATTTTTTTTTTCAAAAAAGGTGTTTATTGCTAATACTTCCTGGGTTCCCACTAGGAAATTTTGATTATGACAAAATTGTAAAGGTAGTATACTTTCTGTTCTTAGAGAATATTTGTGATTTTAACTTTTAGGTTAATGTTCAAAACAAATTTCAAATTGTGTGTGGTTCATTCATTTTGCATATGAACAGCCAATTGTTCCAGAACAATTTCCTGAAAGCTTTTCCTGAAAGCTTTCTAAAATGGATTTAGTACATTTAAATATATATACACACACACACACACATATATACACTTTATATATGTGTAATATATGTATATATACTTTATATATTATATATAATTCATATATTTGTATATGTATATATTATAAATCATACATACATATAGATGCTTATATATACATATATAATTTATAGTATATAAGAAATGTGTGTATATATGTAAAGTATGTACATATACTTTATATATATACAAATATACATAATTTATTGTATATAAGAATGTGTGTGTATATAAAGTATAAAGTACTTTATATATACACACACACACATTCTTATATACAAACTTTGTATATGTAACACATGTGTATATATACACACACTTATTCTGTTTTGTTCAGTTGATATACTAATATATCATTATGTCAATAGCAAAATATATCTTGTATGTGAAATAAGGTGGTGCAAGTTCTCAGCATTCCTTCTCAAAATTGTTTTGATTATTTTAGACCCTTTGAATATTCACATGAGTTTTTAAATACATTTTTCCATTGCTAAAACAATTTTGGGGATTTTTTAGGATTTACATAATGCAAATGATGATTCCTGGGATAATTAACATTTAATAATATTGAGTCTTTGCATTTACAAACATTTTATAAATCTCTATTTAGGATTCATTAACTTTTTTCAATAAAATCTTGTACTTCTTACGGTAAAGATCTTACTCATTTTTTATTTTATTTTATTTTATTTTATTTTATTTTTAATAATTTTATTGAATCATAATTATGTACATTGGTGCAATCACAGGGCACGATTCATATACATTCAGAAATATTTTGATCATACTGTTACAGATATCCTTCATGGCATTTCCT
>CAUYON010104647.1:0-10020 GCA_963573935.1 Arctocebus calabarensis | reverse complement strand
CCCAGCTACTAGGGAGGCTGAGGCAAGAGAATCGCTTAAGCCCAAGAGCTGGAGGTTGCTGTGAGCAGTGTGACACCACGGCACTCTACCCAGGGCGATAAAGTGAGACTCTGTCTCTACAAAAAAAAAAAAAAAAAAAGATACATAACATAATTTTTGCTGAGAGATACTTAGCACTACCCAGACGTTGCTCTAGCACCATTTGTTGAAATGGCTATTCCTGCTTCATTGGATTTCTAGTGCACCTTTGTAAGAAATGAATTGTGTTAGTGTGCAGTGGGAGGGATTTTCAAAAAATCAATTATAGATATTCATGTGAGTCTATTTGTGGGTTCTCTATTTCATTCCATTGATCTAAGTAATATTTCCCCAAGAATACTACACTACTAGATAACTATGGGGATATAGCAAGTTTTAACATCAGCAAGAGTGATTCTCCCAGGCAGCACCTGTGGCTCAGTGGTAGGTGCTGGCCAAATATACGAGTGTGGCGGGTTCAAACCTGTCCCCAGCCAAACTACAACAAAAAAATAGCTGGGTGTTCTGGTGGGCGCCTGTAATCCCAGCTACTCAGGAGGCTAAGGCAAGACAATCGCCTAAACCCAGGAGTTGGAGGTTGCTGTGAGCTGAGATACCATAGTACTCTACCGAGGGTGATAAAATAAAAAAGAAAAAGTGATTCTTCCCACAAGGGGCTCGGTGCCTGTGGCTCTAGTGGCTAAGGCACCAGCCACATACACCTGAGCTGGCAGGTTCAAATCCAGCCCGGGTCCGCCAAACAACAACGATGGCTGCAACCCAAAAATAGCCGTGCGTTGTGGTGGGTGACTATAGTCCCAGCTATTTGGGAGGTGGAGGCAGGAGAATCGCTTGAGCCCAGGAGTTGGAGGTTACTGTGAGCTGTGATGCCACAGCACTCTACCCAGGGTGACAGCTTGAGGCTCTGTCAAAAAAAAGAAAAGAAAAGTCTATGCCTTTTCCCCATAAATTTTAGAATAAATCTTCTCTGCCTAAAAATAAATTGCTGGGATGTTGATAGACAAACATTTAACTACTAGGTCAATTTCAGGAGAACTGACATCTTTACTAGGCTGAGTCTTCCAGTCCATGAGCATAGTAAATCTTATTACTTAGTTCTTCTTTGAGATCTTTTGTCAGCACTTTTTAGTATAAAACATGTAGATATCAGTACATGTTAGGTTTACACTTCTGCTTTCACCTTATATGGGGCAATTGTAAGATAAATAGTATTGCATCTTATATTCTGCCTTGTTGAACTTAGTTATTAGTTCAAGGATATGTTTTGTAGATATTTGGGGATATTCTATGTATGATAATCATGTAAAGCAAAAATAGAAATAGTTATATTTCCTTTTTTCCAATAGGTATGCCTTTTGTTTCTTTCCCTTGCCTATTGTGCTGGATGGAACTTCCAGTGCTCTGCTGCACAAGAGAAGTGACTGCAGACCCGTATCTTGTTCTCAATCTGAGAAGCCCATTGAGAGGAATGTTTGGGGGCAGGTTTCTTGTTGATGATCGTTATCAAGTTGAGCAAGTTCTCCCTATTAACATTGTGGTGAAATTTTTTATCATAGATAGGTTGGATTTTGTCAAATGCTTTTTCTGTGTTAATAGATATGATTATATATTCTTTCTTTAGCATAATTGATAAATTATACAAATGATTTTCAAATCTTGAGCCACCCTTCTATACCTAAAACCAATCCCATCAACAATGGTGTTTAACTCCTTTTATACATAAATGAATTCAGTTTTTTTAAAACTGGGTTGAAAGTTTTAGTATCTAAGATTATGAGATTTATTAGTCAGTAGTTTTCTTTTTTCTTCCAATGTTTTTGTGTGGTTTTGGTATCAGCTAATAATATTGGCCGAAAAATGAGTGAGGAATCCTTCTCCCCTTTCTATGTACTGACAGAGACTGAGTAAATTTGTTAGTTCTTTAAATTTGTTGGTGAAAACATCTGAGGCTATGGATTTCTGGAGAGGAGGAGCTTTAGAATTGCAAAGTAAATTTTTTTAGTGGTAATATGGCTATTTAGGTTGAGTAAACTATTGATCTTACCTTATGTTTACTGATTTTATTCTGTCATCTTTACTTTTCAGAATATTCAGTGAGGTTTGTATTTTGTTATTATATTTTTCAGTTCTAAATTTTTCATTTAATTCTTTTTTTGTAACTTTGTTTTCTAAGATGTTATAATCTTTTTTTATTTGTGCCTAAAAAATTTGTAACTGCTTCTTAAAGCATTTATATGACTGCTTTAAAATTCTTATCATGTAATTCCAACATATGAATCATCTAGGTATTAATGTCAATTGATTTTCTTCTGTCAAGTTGTATTTTTCTTAGTTCTTGGCTTTGTAAGAGATTTTTAAATTGTATCCTTGACATTTTGCACATTTTCATGGGAGACTCTTGATTCTATTTTAGCAGGCAATCACATTATTAGGCTTAACATGTAAGTCCTGGAATACTTTCATAAACTCTAATCTCAATGACGATTTAGTTTTCAGAGCTTTGGCAATAGTAGTCTGGCGTGCTTTATGCCACTAGGCTGACTACCAGGGCCAGTTGGGCTTCCCAGTAGGAGTGAGCTGGGGTTGGACTCTGGGTAGCTGTCCTGCCTGCTGCCCCAGGTGTCAGACAGGAACCTTGCTGATGCTGACCCTGCAGCACACGAGGACTGCCATCCCAGGCATGTATCCTAAGGGCACAGGAGATAAGTCCCCTCTTGAGATTCACTTTGCCATTTTTAGCAGATTGTTAGAATGTGTGGTATGGTGAGTGGGTTGGCCCATTTGACTCCACTATTGTGGGCACTATGGAAAAATCAACCACTCTAGTTGGTAGGGCAACAGGGGATAGGTTGGCCCAACTTGGCTTTACCAAAGTTGCTCCTGCAGGTAGATCAGTTGCATGATAAACTTTTAAACATGCATTGTATATATTAAAGTTAAATCAATGTACAGAAGAATTTTTATGCTTTCTTTTTTCATACTCTGTGTTAAGATTTGTTGAAAACTTTTAGCCAAATGTGATTTGGAAATTGTCTCTCCTCTGTTCTTATCCAACATTTTATTTTCACTTTTTTTAGGGTCTTCTAATTCTCTTCTACATGTTCTGATGGTGTTGTTTTTTCTAATTTATATCAGGGCAGCCATGTTTTATCACTCTTGAATTTCTTAATATCTACATCTGCCAGTAAATTTTAAATAAAATTTTGAGCTACTACTGTTTTTATAAGAAAACTAGGTTTCTCTAAAATATGCTCTGCAAGTGTCTACTCCTACTTATGATTCTTTTTTTTCTTTCTTTCTTTTTTTTTTTTTTTTGAGACAGACTCTCACTTTGTAGAGACACTTTGGTAGAGTGCCATGGTGACATAGCTCACAGCAAGCTCAAACTCTTGGGCTCAAGTGATCCCCTTGTCTCAGCCTCCTGAGCACTGGAACTACAGGTGCCAGCCACAATGCTGGGCTATTTTTAGAGGTGAGGTGAGGTCTCGTGCTCTCTCAGGCTGATCTAGAACACGTGAGCTCAGGCAAACCACCCACCTTGGCCTCCCAAGTGCTAGGATTACAGACATGAGCCACGGTGCCCGGCCTAATAGTTTCTTAAATTTATGATGAAGAACTTTACCTTGTGCCTTGATATCTGCCTCTGTCTGCCCATTATTCAGTAATAATGGAGGGACCATTTGATATGAATAGTAACTTCCTACATGTAATCCAAATTTGACTCTCTTTTCTGGGCAGAAATATAGACATAACTGGCACTTCGTCTTTTCTAACTATGAAATGTCTTATAGAATAGCAACTGAAGATACTTTACATTGGGACCGGACCATCTTGTATTCAATGAGAAATTGGCTATAAGCATATATATGTGTGTGTGTGTATATATATATATATATATATACACACACACATATCTTATTATGTAGCCAGATAGACATGATTATATATGAATTGCCATTTTGCATTTGATTCTCCTTTTTTCTAAATGTGACTCTTAAAAATTCATTTTTAGTGTGTGTGTCCCTAATTTCACCAAACAACAATTAAAGTTATAAAACATTTATATTCCTTTGACTTTGCTCTAGTTCTAAGTTAATTAGTACCTCTGAGAAAACATGTGTCTCTACAGTCTCATACAGAACACTTCTGACACCAGATTTGCATTTTTCCCCACACTGACCAATTTTTCTACACCAGTTGCATGTCCCATAATTTGATCAATTTTGACACTATGTACCAGAAGTAGTGTCATATCCCACTAGATAAAGGGTTCACTGCTGATGCTAGTCACATGTCCAGGTCTCTCATACTTGTTACTACCTGGATTTAAATTAAGAGTTTCCATAGCCTTCACTTTGGGTTTGATAATTTGCTAGAGTACCTCACAGAACTAAGGAAATACGTTATTATAAATGATACAACTCATGAACACTCAGATGGAAGAGATGCATTAGGCAAGGCGTGCAGTAGGGAGCAGCTCAGAGCTTCAATGCCCTCTCCAGGCCACACCCTCCAAGTACCTCCCTGTGTTCAACAGTCTAGAAGCTCATTGGATATCCTTGGAGAATTTATATACAGCTTTATCTCCAGCCCTCTTTCCCCACCTTCTCAGAGGTTTCTGGATCAGACTGAAAGTTCAAACCCTGTGATCACTTGTCAGTTCTAGAGATTGGTCCCATCCTAAGGCCTTCTATGGACCCGGCCATAAGTAACTTTATTATCACAAACTTTGTTGTGATCCACAGGGCTTCTTATGAATAACAGAAGAGACCTCCATCATTTAGCAAATTCTAAGGGTTTGGCCAGCTCTAGACTGAAAGCAAATACTTTTATCATTATACCATAGTACCTTTATTCAATTTAGTATTGAATATATCCCAGATAGTTCTGTATTTAAAGCTTATACTTTTTATTAGTAATTTAGAGAAACTGTTATCTCAGACCACTATATAAAATGACAGAGATAAACCATAGATCAGCTCCTCTGGTTTTCCTAAAAATAAAATTTTATAATCATCTTGTTTTATAATACTGCTTTTCAAATTACTTGATTATTCTAGGAGTTAAAAGAAAAAAAGACCAAGGTGGGAGAACTTGGTGAGTCATTATTAATATAATATGCAGTTTTATTTTGGTGATTTAAAAATCTATGAGAAGATATAGTTTCAAAGGAAAGACAATGGCGAATAAACTGAGACTGATATTTCAGTTTATAAATGTCAAATTTGAGAAATACTGACTCTCTTTGTTTAAAAAACAGAGAGCTAAAAAGAAAATATCAACAAGAATTAAAGGACAGAGCAGATCTATTTGTCAGCTGTGTTTAATGGTTCCATTGCCTTTCCTTAGGCAGCTAATTACATGATATTTCAATACTACTTCTGCTTTTGTAACCACGCTGGTCTCTGAAATAGCCTTTTCAGATCCAGCTGAAATGCTGCACACAGGAGGCTTCTGTGTTTGCCCCATGAGGAGTGAAGCCTTGCTGTCCTCCTTGCAATTATTTCTTGTCTGTTTCTTTTTTATTTGGCTCTCTGTTCAGGGTCTATGTTATTGTGACTATTTATTTCTTGTCTTTGTAAAATGGAAATGCTAATACCTAAATTTAATTGTTGTCGTTAATTTTAAATTTTTAAAAATGTCTTTGAATAATGAAAAATTTGAGTCCTAAACGTGTAACCTAATCTGGTAGGTCAGTTGTGGTGTGTTTAGAATTCCTCAATAACTGGTACTGTGAATAAGGGCTGTTTGACTTTTAGAAAAACTATACTTGCCTGACAGGTGAAATTTCTTTAGTTCTTTCACTTCCTTTTGGCTGGTATAGTTGTAATAAAATATAGTATGGGTTAGTGGTTAAGAGCGTGTATTTAAAGAAAAAAGGCTAATCGCAAGTGAAAAAATTGCCGACTATTAGTTGTGTGACCTTGGTAGTTTTTCAAACTTCTCTAGGCCGTAGTTTCTTCATGTGAAAATATGATGTTAATTATACAAATTCATTGGGTTATGTTGAAAATTAGAAGAAAGAAAGTTTACAAACTAATTAGCATCGTAGTGCTCAGTATATATGCCTGTTGTTACTAAGAATTAACCTTTAGGTTATTAGTGTAATGTTTGGACACCCTTGATTTTATATGTAGTTTTTGTTGGTTTAACATAGGGAAGGACAAAGAATATAATCTTTATATTTCTTGCTTTCACACAGGAAAATTTCATAGAGATTTAAAAGATTACATCATTTTCTTCATCTTTGTTCTAAGATCTGTTGACTGCAGATCTTATTCTTTAAGTCTGACCAAATGTTTGCATATGTTTTACAATTCTGTTATCTTATTAGGACTCAAAAAACTAAAAGATCACAGGGTTCAAATATTCCTTTTGTAGAACATTAAAAATAATAATATTTAAAATGAAATTAAAAGGGTGATTTAACAGTTAGAAAAGAAACAGCACAATTGTAGAAACTTGTATTTCATGCCTATAATTTTAATCTTCCATGAAAAGCAGGTCCTAGGGATGGCTTCCCAGTAGTATTAGCATGTTTTCTCAAATGGAAAGGTACTTGAATAGGGAATTTCAGATCATGGGTGGATTATAACAGAATATCTGATTTGATCCCTGTGCCTGTTGAGCAGTTCATGATTCCTTAAAGAAACTTTATTTTTAAATAACCCTATCAGCTATGATAGGTTTAGGAGAAACTAAGTTTGGCAAAGACTTAAAGAGAGAAATTATTACCACTTTTTTATATTTCCATTTCCAGCTTACTAGGCATTTTAGATTTAATTGGAAGAAGATTTTGAAAGTTCATTCAACACACATGGATTGAGTGAATACTGAGGTTTGGAAACTATTACATGCCCAAGGAGTAAATAGGTGACCAGAATAGATACCATCTCTGCTGTAGTAGAATTTAGATTCCAGAAAAGATTGAGGGAAAATAATAATTTGAAAGTTAAAAATACCATTTAGGTAGTAATAATACAAAGAAAAGAATAGAAAAGACTTATGTGATTGAGCATATTGGGACAGTCAAGAAAGGCTTCATTGAAGAAGCTGAGGTCTCAATGATGAAAAAGGAAAAGTCAAGAATACCCCCAGTAGGCGGACAGCCCTATAGATGAAGCAGTGAATATAAATGTTCTAATATGGACACATGCTTGGTGTGGGTGTTCAATAAAAAAAGAATTGGAGGCAAATGAATTGAGAGCGATAAGCAGCCCAGGTGAATTCATAGCATTTTAGATCACTGTAAAAGTCTGGATTTTGTACTAAGTGTAGTGGAACTCAAACAAGTTTATTTATTCTTTAAATCATTAAACATTTACAAGCATCTGTTCTGTAGGAAACACGATAACCGGTGCTATGAAGGACTTGAACATGAAAAGACATAGGTGTCTTGTAGAGATACTATATGAAAAACGATACACAAAGGAACTCTTCACACGAGGGGGGCAACGTGGAACAGAACACACCATGCACATTTAGAAATAATACATCTGGTTGAACCCTTTTGATACATCTTTATTAATGAGATAATATATGAGTTAGTTTTAAAGTGGACTTCATTGAGCAGAGTAAAGGCAAAATAAAGAATCATTTCCGAGAGGGGCAGAGGCTACTTTAGTATAGATACATTTAGAGGAAAACTCTAGAAATGTAAGGAAGTCTAGAAAGGTGAGGGGGCAGAGCACGATGGCTGTGAGCACCAAGTTAAACAGATGGGATGGTATTGTCATTATGTGTGGTGGGGGGGCATCTGTACTTTTGAGCAGAATAGCAGCACTGTGCCTTGACGAGGTTTCTCTTCAGCAATAGTCGGATGAATAAGGAGAATGGCAGTTTGGAAGAGGACTGGCAAGGCAAGGGAGGCAGGCAGGGGAATGAGGGAACGTCCCGTGCTGGGGACACTGCCAGGCGCTGCTGAGTAGATGTTACTCTCTCCATTTCCACCTCCACTGTCCAGTGTCACAGAGTCCCACCTGCCTTGCTTCTTTCTTTTTCTCACTGCAATGGTGAGGTAAAAATACTTTTAGTCATAAAGGTATTTACATATCATCAAATAGGTAAAAAGTAGCAAATAAACTTTCTGGCACGAACAGACTAAAGACTAACTCTAGCATGGTTTTTGAAATTCTCTAAAACCTGGCCTCTTGCACCTTCATCCACTCTCCTCACCCCTAGGTGTGATATTGCTCCCAGTTTCATAAACTTACCAGGGCTTCAATTCCTCTTGGTCTTTGTCTTCAAGTATTCCTAGGACCTGTGACATCCTATGCTGTGCTCTTTACCTGTTGCTAATCTGCTCTTGTTTCAAAGATGAACTTATTTCATATCTCCTCTGGTACTTTCCCAAACCTGTCAATCGAATTCTTACAGTCCTTGCTCTTGTTCCCTTGCTACTCGGCTCACATAGCTGCTATATACCAGCCCACGTTGCTGTTCTTTAATAAAAGTGACTTCCAGCTCAGACTCTCAGGGTATCAACAGGGTTTCTGATTGGGAGGACATAAAATTCTGGAAATAGACACTGGTGATGATTGTTCGACATTGTGAATGGACTTAATGCCACAAAATTGCATATTTAAAAATGGTTAAAATGGTAAAATTATGTGTATTTTAGCACAATAAAATATATTAAATATTTATATCAAAACAAAAATATTAATGGTAAAACATTACTCGCATTTTCATTAGGAGCATGGAAATACTTTTATCATCAGTACTTATCAGTATTGCTCTCCAGGTTGTATCAAAAGAAGAAACCAAGAAAAATACATAAGATGAATCTGCATTAGGAAGAAAACATATTATTTCCAAGAGAAAAAAGATTGTCCATATGTTTAAAAAATCGAAGGCGTGGCTCCCATAGCACAGTGGTTATGACACTAGCCACATACATCTAGGCTGGTGGGTTCAAACCTGGCCTGGGCCCGCTAAAACAAAGACAACTGTAACAAAATAGCCAGGAGGTGTGTAGGCACCTGTAGTCCCCGCTACTTGGGAGGCTGAGGCAAGAAAATCTCTTAAGCCCAAGAGTTTGAGGTTGCTGTGAGCTGTGATGCTACAGCACTTTACCAAGGGTGACATAGTGAAACTCAGTCTCAAAAAAAGAAAAAAATCCAAGATTCTTCACTGGTAAGTTGAAAATATTATATTTTCTTATTTAAAAAAATCAAAAATCAATAAATATGCATTACATCATTTCTCATACTGTAGCATGAGTGCTTTTAACTCTTATGGGAGAAGAAGATGGAGGTTTGAATAGATGGAAATCAGGTCCTAGTACTTTCTGTGTAAATTGTTTTGAATATTCAAAGACAGCATACTCACCTGCACTATTTAATTCATTCTCTTTCATACATACAGAAAGAAGATTCCAAAAAAAGTTATTAATAAGATAATATACTGAGACATAGTACTTACATAAAAATTTTTAAAACCAACATAATATAAATTTCAGCAGTATTATGACCAAGCAATATTATTGTAAAAATAAAGAGAGCAACATTAAGAAAATCATTAATTTAATTTAATGGATAAGAGCAAAAACTATATAGAACCATTTGTAGAGGTATTCAAAAAAACATGTAATAAAAACTAAAATTATGTATGACTAAAAATTAAGCCTGAAGCAAATAAGGAATTTCAGAACACTTAATGAACGTTAGTATGTTAATTAAAAAGTGCCTAAATTCTTAATTTTTAATAAAATATCAAATTATTCCCAAATACATTAGGAAGAACACAAGGGAGCTTCTATCACTACCATGAATGTTTCCTTAAGGAAATTTCAGACAAATTATGACAATGATAGATTAAAACAAAAGGAATAGGTATTCTTTTTATTTTTTTTATTTTTTAATAATTTTATTGAATCATAATTATGTACATTGGTGCAATCACAGGGCACGATTCATATACATTCAGAAATATTTTGATCATACTGTTACAGATATCCTTCATGGCATTTCCTTGATCACT
>CAUYON010104646.1:0-18581 GCA_963573935.1 Arctocebus calabarensis | reverse complement strand
TTTCTGAAGAAAATCAAGGGCCATTTTAGCTTTCAGGGGGCTTACTCACTATTACAAATAGCAAATGACATGATGGCTATGTCAAACAGTTTGATGAAAATGTTTCAGATTGTATATGAAACCAGCACATTGTACCCCTTGATTGCACTAATGTACTCAGCTATGCTTCAACAATAAAAATAAATAAATAAATTAAATTTAAAAAAAAAGAAATAGTATTATATGAGAACTTTTTGAAATCTTCAAAATCTTACAAGAGAAAGAATCTTGCCAAATCATCTAGCCCAATTCCCTCGTTCTGCATGCTGGGAAGAGGAAATGAGAGGAAGGATCTTTGTCTAAAATCACACAATACAGAAATTAGGTCCTCCTAAGGCAATGCAATGGAAAGAATTATCCTTCAGGGATTGGTCAAATTTCAAAGTTTAGTCACTGAGTGTGTAACCTTAGCCAGGTTGCTATAATTAAACAAACAAGATTAAACATCTGTAAAAGTCAGATAGAACCTGTACTAGCTTTCAATAAATGATCACTATCGTTATAATTTCCAGGAACCTTTGGCAAACTCATCTTTGTATATGCCATAAGCCAAGAAATGAACTTGAAGAGTTAAAAGTCAAAGCCAGTGAATTGGATGCTTGGATCAGCAGACTGCTTTGCCATGATCTTCAATGTGAGCCCCAGCTGACAGGGCTGAGGAACAAAATATGGGATTCTTTTGACTCCAAAGAATGAAAGGAAATAAGCATCACTATGAGAGATTAGCAGGTATTGCCTGAGAAGCTCAAACTAACATATGTAGTATTGGTTTACCTGTTTAATTCTGAAGCTGACTCAGTATCAATTTTGATGATTCTAATTGGTGTACCTTGAGACCTGGCAATGTTTCTCCCCAGCTCATCTCTGTGATAACAACCTAAGAATAGAGGGCCTGTCCTTATGCTTCCTCTATCATTTGTCACTGTTCATTAAGACATTTGGCTTTACTTAGATAGAGGAAGAAATAATGACACGTTTCTTAAAATGGTATGGTCTCAGTAACACTGCAGGATACACAATCCAATAAAAAATGCACTCATTGTCAAAGTACAAGCAAACTACAGTTTGGTGCAAAGAAAAGTGAGGAGTTCAGAAGGGTCCGCTTAAATGCCTAATTTTGCCAATAAAAAGATCCACCATTTTAGACAAGTCACTTAATTCTTTTGAGCCTGTTTCCTTATCTGTTGAAATATAAATAAGTTTTCCCCCATCTGTGTTACATAACTGACAAGGTTGCTGCAATAATAATGATAATCTAATATTTACTGAGTCCTATAACTGTATACCAGAAACTGAGTTCAGTACTTTATTCACATTATCTCATTCATGTCCTACAATCACCTTATGGAGTAAGTATCATCAACCCCCAACTTTACTTATTTATTTACTTTTATTGAGACAGAGTCTCACTTTGTCACCCTTGGTGGAGTGCTATGGCATCACAGCTCACAGCAACCTCAAACTCTCGGGCTCAAGCAATTTTCTTGCCGCAGCCTCCCTAGTAGCTGGGACTACAGGTACCCACCAAAACGGCTCCCTATTTTTTTTTTATTTGTTTGTTTAGCAGGTCGAGGCAGGATTTGAACCCACCAGCCCTGAAGCATGTGGCCGGCGCCCAAACCACTGAGCTATGGGCACCCAACTTTAAATATGAGGCTCAGAGAATTTAGGTAACTCCTATTAGAGGAAGGGACAGGATTCAAACCCAGGTCTGGGCTCCTAACCCAGTGCTTCATTTTTATCCACCAAAGCCCTACATCGTCCTTCAGCAAGAATTTTAATTAGGAGTCAGTCAACGTTTTAGACTAGATCTGTTTCCTCAAATGCAATGGCACAGACTAAGCACAGAAGTATTCTTCATCCAGACTAAATTCTCTCTAATTTATTTATTTGAGAATACTTTTTGTAATTCTCTAAGTCTTTTTAGAAGCCGCTGTGAAGAGCATTAAGAGTTTAATCTCTGCTGGTGATTAGTACGTTTTTATCCCACTTGGTCAATCTGTGCCTATTTCTGAGGTTTCAGAGAAAATATAAAAGCTATGCAGTTTGAACAAGACTTCTTTTCTAATTCAACAGGGCTCCTGATGCAATCTGTAGAAAGAATATACTTTCTATCGAGCTTTGAAAGTTAAAAATTATACCTTACATTTTAAGCAAAAAAAAAAATCTGTATGACACTAATTGTACATTTTTAATAGCAGGCATGTCCCTGTTACAAAGGCTATTTTATGTTATGTCAGAATTTAACACCAGAAGCCCCTCTGTCACAGACCAAAACCCTCATCATGTCAGTGAGAGCTCTCCAGAGAGCTCTGACAGAAACAACCTCAAGTGACTGTGTCAAATGTGCGTTGAAGAATTGGAACCGTGGAGTAATTAGTTCATTTTTTTCTTTCATTCACAGATAGGTTCCTGAAATACTATGATTAACTCCACACACATCTGCGTATAGCCCGTAAGAGGTAAGAAAAGTGAGACTTAGTCCCCTCCTCTCCACACTAAAGGAATGTTCAATCCTGATAGGAACATAAGAAAACATAGTTGAAAAACAAGACAACGGAGCTCACTCTACAGAAAGCAGAAGCCGGGTGCTTTCAGCTGTATCATCTCCTTGAATCTCCATCCTAACCCAGCAAAGAAGGCCTGCTTACCTACCACTTTGGAGCAAGAAAACTGAGGTTCAGGAATATTAAGACTTGCCCAAATCATAAGCGCAAACCTAGGTTTACCGGACCAACACCAATCCATTTGCTTTTTCTACCACATCACACTACTCGGAAGTAAAAAAACCTTACGGGTGGTAAGTGAAAGGGTAGTAGGGGGAGAAAACTAATGCAGGATCTGAGTCCTGAACGTTAGAGATTTCCTGGAAGCTGATTCATGCCACTGTACGCCAGCGCCAGGACTAAGGTGAGATAGAACAGGTCCTTGGGACACAAAGTTTAAGGAGGTGCACTCTCAGGGTAAAGTGAAAATTTCCAATCCTAAAAAAAAAATCTAAGCAGGTATCTGGCCTGGTTTCTGACCACTAGAAGATCAGGAGTATCTTGACACATTTAAATCTTAAGTTCTCTCCTCTCCTAACAGTTAAAGCAAACAAGAAGATATTTAATCCGGGGTTGCACTTGCATGGCTCCAAGAGTGAGCAACTCCTTAAACTTCGTGCCTTGCTAATCCCAGCCTTGGTCTGGAGATTCACTCTCTTCTTCTTCCCACAACCTCAGAGTTCAATGGCTGTGTTGGAGAATAAAAATCACTGCCAGCCAGTGATGGTAACAATGATAATGACAATGACGACAACGACGACGACGATGATGATGATGATGGATGGCACTATCCAGGTGCTTACTTGCTTCAGATTTCTGCATGGACATCACCTCTCAGAGAGTCCTTTTATGACCACTCTACCTGAAACATCAATTCCCATTACTCTCTAACCCCCCATATCCTGCATTGTCTTTCTAGCACTAATTACCTCCAGATACTCATTTATTTTTTATTTATTTGTTTATTGTTCCTGTTCTCCACTAGAATGTACGTGCCATAACTATAAGGATTTTGTTTAATTCACTGTTGTACTCTCAGGATCTTTAAGAGTATCGGGCCTATAGTAGACTTTCAATAAAAATGTATCAATTAATGAATGACCTTGCCTATCTCCATGTGACCCTGTAACCTCTGCTCTTATTCACTAAGATTTGACTAAGATATACTGGCCCAATCCAAAAATTCTACCTAAAGATTCTACCCTGGGGGATTTCTTCTCAAGCATTAGGACTTCTTCTTCATTTTCTTGATTTTAGTTAATGGAAGTGTTTAGGCTTTATTTTATGTTAACATCCTGAGAAACAGTTCTTTCTTTTCCTCTTTTAAATATGTTTTTCACTTCCAAAGATGCAATTAAAGCTTCAGGTCTCTTGGTTAGCAATTCTGACAATTTCCTCCAAACCCCAACTCAGTTGCCAACAACATACCATACTTGATTCTTCTTTCCCAATTTAAAACTAAATGCTGCACTACAGAAGATCAGACTCACAAAAATATTTGGGCAACTTGCAGCCTGGACAACTTCCAAGATACTGATGGGCAACCACACATTGCTGACTCCTACTATTAAACCTCACCTTGAGAAAGATGTCAAACACCACCCCCCACCCCACCCTCATCCTCCATCTCCCCACCCCTCCCCCCTCAGTAGAACTGGTAGAATTCTTTCTAATAGGCCCTACATACTGGTAAGATTGCATGCTCTGTTATAGGAATCCAAAGGTAGGAAGAGTCCCTTCTTCCGGCTGCCAAAGAAATCTGATATGGTAACTTCACACTCTCTGGCAAAATGCTTTTAAGAACTGTATTCTGATAGCCATTTGAAGAAAGCAGCAAAAAAAATTAGTGCTCAAAAGTAAAATACAAACAAAGCAATTTACTAAATATTAAAAATATGATGGGAAGCCATGAAACAAGCATCCATCCTCAATAAAGAATGCTGAAAACATGAGCTAGTAACTTTTTTTTGGTGGTTGTTCTTTAGAAATACATACTTTGTATAGGCAACCTAGTGGCTCTATCTATTCTTCTAAGTCAGCTGGTTATTTCTTGTTAAAGTTTAAAGGATAAAGGGACTGACAACTCTCAGGGACCAGGTCATGGTTATTGAGTTACTTTATTTAAATAACTTTATAGAGTTCTAGAAAAATATTTATTTTGTGAATAAATCACTTATTTGAATTGTATTTTTACAAAAATGATACTAAGTCATTCCATTAGTACAATCCTAAACACTAAGACCCCAAACCAACCCTGTTGGATTACAGTACTGTTTAGTTCTTGAGGAATTTCCATAGTGATTTATAAAGATCACATAGATAAGTATTTTACTTTGCAAGGAAGTAAAGCTTTCCACACTTGTAACGTCATTGCAACATTTCTAGAACATACAGCAAAAGGCTTATTATGACTCACTGGTATTATTACTGAACATTTTCCCCATATTATTACTTTATGTGTATTGAAAGGTTTTATTTTGTAGCACACACCATAAAAATTGGATTTTTTTCTTGCAGGCTTGATCATTTTACCAAAATGGTGAAGAATTAACATTTTTTAATGAAAGCATATCTAATGACGCCAAACCAGTGGAGTTAGCAAATTTCAAAATTCATATTTTTAAAACATAAAGATATATAAACCAAATTAGAGTCTAAAGGGCACAGTAAAATTATCTAGAGATGGATTGAGCTCTGTGAACAATTAGAAACAATACCGAAAGCTGCTCATTTCTGTCCCTCCCCTGTCATCACCTCCTCTGGGTCTTTCAATGAAGGACTAAGAAATGTAGAAAAAGTAAACAAAGCAGGGTTTTCAATATGGTTTTTCTTTGGGGAACAATAGAAACATTAAACTTTATACATTTAAGTGTCTTTGCACGGAATGGTAACCCTTTCATGGGAGTCCAGCTTGGGTTTTGTCTTGGTAGGGAAGTGGGGAGGGAGTCTGTGAATACTCCCAGAGTCATTTAAAATATATAGTATTAGCTAATTGATGAGAGGACTAAAAACAATAGTAAGTAGGCAGTCTGGCTGTGAGCCAGGAGCAGGGCTTTATGGTGAAAAGGAGTTTACATTAGAGGCCTGTTTTCCCCCCTTTCCTTATATGAAATGAACAGCTGTAATTGAAAAGCAAGGAGCTCTATGGTTTATAGAAATAGGTGTTGTGAAGAGCCTTGGCCGTCTAATTTTCTTCCTATTGCAGGGCAGGCTTCCATTGTCTGTTTTTTAGAGCTAATTTCTTTTCTGATCAAAAGGCCCACGTCGTTGAAAAGGTAGTAATGACTATTCATTTGGCTGAAGCCTCCATTCTCCAGACAGCAAGCTTTATTTAGAAATGGCTATTTCTTTCTAAAAGGAAAAGCTCATTTATGTCCTCTATAATGTCAATTAAAGTAGAATATATTTTAATTATTTATCCTGAGGAGAAACCTTTTAGGAACTTAATTTAGTATGCCTATGTTATGCAGACACTACAATATGTGAATGTGGAATGATATCTAGGCACATGGGTTTTATTTTATTTTACCACTAATGAATAGTTTATTTGCAACTAATTAACAAGTTAAATCGGCACAATTAGTGTCGGATTTCTTTAATAATATAACTCATAAAGGGATAGCCATTGGAACTAGAAAATAAGGTTGGTTATTGGCTTTGTAAAGAAACCATTCCACAAAAGGGGCAGTTTTTTCCCATTAGAAAGGGTTATTGGGATGTTCTTCCCGTTGCTTTTTCCAATGAAAGCTGTGGTTGTGCTGCCAGAGGAAATATGTTCAGAAACAAGGGTAGACGGTGTTAATTACACAAACATCACATTAGCAAAGCCTGGATGTCCTAACCCCGTGACGCTTTCCGGAGAAATGGAACTGGGGTGACGGTGACCGTGGCCTAGCCAGCAAAACGACAGCACGGGCAGACCTCTCCATATATCCCGTTTTTGTCGCGCCGTCAGGCCTCTGCCCGCATGGAAACGCGTCTGCTTGAGGACAGACATCCTTCGTACCTGGCAAGCAGCGGCAGTTAGCTGTTCCTGAGTCAGCGCGTCCTCCGCCCCGCTCTTTGTCGCTCACAGGGGCCTCAGAGCTTTGCCCGCAGGCCACTCCGACGGTGGCGCTGGGACGCATGACCGCTAGGGCTCCAGGCACGCGGCGCTTTTGCGTCTGCACCTCTGCTCCCCAGGCTGGGCGCCGCCGTGGGAAAGCGCGCGCGCGCCGGGCTCAGAGAGTGTGGTCCCTGAGACCCCGGGGCGCGAGAACTCGGTTTGGACCAGGCCCCTGTTCAGGACGTAGCGCTTCCCGCGACACACAGATTTCTCCGTAAATCAGATGGGGGAGCAGTAAGGGAAAAATTCATCCACTTCCAATCCGAAGTCCTCTTGAGGATTTCTCAAGTTTTCACCACTTTCTGATGCAGAATAGGAAGGCACAGGGTCTCCGTCCCTTACTTGGTGCAAAACTTAGCACATAATAGTTGTATGGCAAAGGTTTATGAAGTGAAATGATGACTGAGAAGAAAAGAACATAGATATTCTGCACATGGAATTCCATGGCTCTCTTCTCTTAGAAAAAAATGACAAAGATAAATAAAAAGAGGAAAAAGAGAGGGTTAAAAAGACCAGTTGCGTTAAGATTTAAATTTTCTCCAGGATGCTCTGCCCAACCCCCTACCCTACCATTCACGCCCACCCGATGAGGTTGGGGCAATATAGCTGGTCACACTGGAAGTGCCTGGAGGTCCATTGAGTTCTCAGGCACCTTCCTCCAGAGAGTGCTGCCAGGCCTGGTGGACCCTTGACCTCCGCTGTGTGAACACCCATGTGGAACTGTGACACGAGTAACAATACATATTGATAACGATTTTAAGTCTGTTTTCCTGGCTTGAGCTTTCAGTAGGTCACCCTCCACCCCCACAGTAGGAGGGCAGGCCTAAAGGGAGAATTCTGGGTTCCTGTAGGCTGCTCTGCAGGGGTGCGGGTTTGGCTTCAGGAAGAGCAGAACTGAGCTGAGAATTGTTGAGTTGGGAAGAGGCGGGGGGTGGGGGGTGGGAGGGGTTTGCAAGGCCTGGAGGCTGATGGTGTGGCTGATGGGAAGGCAGTCTGGAGAAGGGACCCACTTTGTGGGCAGAGTCTTCCCTCCTCTGGGAGGATAGCAGTGTTATCATCCAGTCCTGAGGTCAGCTAGGGATCACAGAAGGAAAAAGTTGTCCAATTCCTTGCAGTTGCTGCACACCTAGAGAAAAGAGAGCTGGTTAGTGATTTGGTACCTGAATATCCTGTGGGTGGAAGGAAACTGATTGCCAAGATGTGGGCCAAGGAGATTCCTAGCCTATTTACCAAGTGCAGCTCAGCTAACCAAGAGAATCTAACTTAAAACTTGTTTTTAAAAGTACCCTGTACCCTCCCCCCAAAAGAGCACCACCAAACTGCAATAGACCACAGTTGTATCACTCTTAGTTATTTTAAGGTATATTCTAACTTAATAATAGTCACTCCCAATTACGGAGATTTGATCAGTTCACATTGTAGGCCTGTATCAAAGCATCACAAGTACCCTATAAAGATATACAACTATTATGTACACATAATAATTTTAAAAAGTAATTTAAAGAAAGAATACAGTTCAACCATCCGCAGGAGACTTTATGGTACCTCCAGGATCAGGTCTTCACACACCTCACAGCTCCTAGTAAGTTTTCTTTAGAAAGCATCAACTAGGTTATTGTTTACAACCTGTACCCACCAGCCTAGAGTCTTCAGCTCCTTCCCAGACCTGTAAGACAGAGTATTTCCACTGGAACTTAGAAGAGGTGCTGCAGGTGGCCCAGGGAGGGAGGGGTCCCTACTGAATGTTCCAGGAATGCGAAGGTGGTGCTCTTCCACCAGGTTGTACTGAGACGGTGACCTTTCCAACCTTTTAACAAGAGATGATTCTACAAGAAACCCAAGCCTGTGATTTCTTAATTAAGACCTTCAATTCATGGCCTAAATACACAATTGTGGCTAGAAGCCAGAACAAATGAGTCAAGGGATGTTCTCAAGGAAGAAATAGGACTGACTGCTTTCAAAATTCAAACTTCTTGTGTGTTAGAAAGCAAAGTGTCTCCGAAGGTCCCCAGGATAAATTGTTCTCACTTTTTCTAAGCCAGACTTTGCATTGGGCTGTGTTACACTTGAGAAACCTAAAAGGCAAATGCTGGGCCACAGATGTAGGGTCACCTTTGCTGATACTATTGTCAGGCCTCCGTGGACCTCAATGAGCCCAAATACTGCCTGTCCCTCTGCCCCTCAAGCAGCACTGATACACACTCACCTCATTCTACCCAGCACACAGATGACACCTCTTCTAAAAGCTTGGGTTTCCTGTGCTGGAGATCCCATAAAACATCCCCTATAAGCAGTTATTGAGCAGGAATCAAGGAAGGTACCCTTGCACAGGTGATGAGCTAGCTCCTTCCCTGCTCTATCAGTACCTATGAGGCACAATTGTTAAGAATACACTTTGCAGATATTAGGCCCTTGAAACACCTAAACCAGTCAGTGCTTATTGCAGGAAGAATGCAGAGAGGGGATGCCCTATGTACCCTGAGCCCCCTGGAGTCATAGTAGAGTCTGGGTCCTTGGGTCTCAGACTTTTTCCAAAATTGGTCGTCTAAAGATGAGCAGCACTTCTGCTCCACAACGAAGCTGAAGCTGGCTGCCTCTCTTCTCCAGCTTGGGACGACTTCCAATTCCCCAGGAGGGCTAGGTGAGAAAGGGTGACGCTGGCTGAAGTTTCCAACTGAAGCCAATAAACGGCGCTATTGTCGCGCCCTGGGTCCTGGGAGCCCCAGGCTTGGCTCCAAGCAAGGTAGCCCGAGCTCTCTTGGGAGGCGGAGTAATGCGATGGGCCCCCTTCTTCGGTTCCGGGCTTGGGGTTCTGCGCTCTGTGCACCGCCCACCGTCTCCTGGAGGCCCGCTGGGGACGCGGAGCGGGGGCACGGGGGCGGACGAGAAAGCTGCTTCAGAGTGCATTCTTCTCACAGGAGAGGTTGTAAAGGGCTGGTTCTGGGTCCCGCTGCGTTCCCCTGCTTTCCTCGCTTAGGGCAGGGTGCGGTTTGGAGACACTGCACTTCAGGTTCCGCCTCCCTGCAGCCAGTGTCCGAATCATTGTGGTACCTTCTGCTACACTCCTGGAAACCCTCGAAGAAGGTCGCGCTGCTAGGCTGGTGCCTGAGCCTGCAGTTGCTGATGGGCCAAAAGAACTGACGTCTTTTCAGCCTTCCCCCTCCATCTCTCCACATCTGCAATGGTAGTTATGTCTGTGTGTTGAAACGTTACTTTGTGTCCAGAAAGCTTCCTCAGAAGAGTTTTAAAGAAAATCTAGAGTGGCTCTTAACTTGGGGCTGTGCAGACCACCCCAGAGCCACCAGGCACGGGAGATCATTTTGATCACAGCCTCCGAGGGAAGCCAGGAAGGTGGAAGAGAGAGGGTGCCTGATTCTGGCCAAAAACATCTGTAAATCTGGCAGGAGGATAGAAGGCAAAGATAAACTCACTTAAGCCCCCGGCTAGGTGTTTATCCAATGGCAAGCTGGTGGAAACAGTGACTAGGTTCCCGCAGATAATCTGCTACGGGGAGGATCGCTGCCCCAGCTCCTTTTCCCCTGCCTTGGGAAATAGGCAGCCCCGGCGCTGTCACCACAACGGCTTACTTGGGTCCTAAAACTTGGAAAGAAACCTGACATCTGTCAGGCTACTGGACGCCAGGCCGCGCGTCGGTTGGGTAGTTTCCTAAAATGAGCTTCACTTAGCAACAGCCTCGGGGTGCAGAAAAGCCAAGAGAGGGCATGTGTGGAAGGAGGCGGGAGGGCAGGGTCTACTGCACATTGGTTTCTTTGGGAGAGGTGGGTTTGCCTAAGAAAATTTGACTGTCAGCCAGTTTGCCAAGGGAACAGGTGCAGGTGGAGGGATTGCCTAATCATTCTGTTTCCTGAGACAAGTCTTCCAGCCCTTGTTCGCTGTGTTGCGCACATCCATGAGCACGTGCTCGCGCGAATACACACATACACACACCCTCACAAACAATATATACCCATACATGGAAAGCTTCCTGATAGTTCACTTTAAAGCCCTAAATCAATAAGGCCCGATGACTCAGACCATGTGAAACACAAACTGAACCGCTAGGGTTTGGGACCCCAAAACTTCTGGAAGATGATGAGGCTAGAAGCTGGGATTTTGGTGTCAGCAGAACCCCTAGTAGAGAGGGGACTGGCCTGCTCTGTGTCCCCCAAGCTACAGTACCCTAGTTTTTAATTCGTGGAGGAGAAAAAGGGGGGAAAGCCCTGCCTGCGAGCCCCCCAGATTGCCTGGTCTTGCATTCACCCTAGAAACTAGAGCTAGGAACCTGGGATCCCTCTCACCCACCCACACACTTGGGGTTTATGCTTTCCTTCTAGTTCCCCACCTGTCCACAGAGCTGGGGGCAGTGGATGAGACCCCACACAGCGCGGACACCTTATTTCGGCTTCTGCCACATCTGCCTGGATGGCTTCTCATTCCCACTCGCCGCCTCCGGTGGCTTGGAGAGTTTTGATTGCTGTGCCACTCGCTTTAGCTGGCGGTGGCGATTGTTGGGGTTATGTCTCCCCGCAGCCCGAATTCTCGCGCTGCTAGTCTCTGGCAGAAAACCAGACAAGCAAGCGAATGTCTTGTTCCTAATCTTGGGGCTCCGGCCAGAAGTCTATAAAACAAAAAGGAAGGACAGAATCCGTTAGCAGAGCCTGCTCCCGGGAGAGGCTGCACGGCTGCGCTCGGAGAGCAGCGCTCAGTGGTCTTGGCAGGTGCGCGGCCAGCGGAGGGGGCCCGGCGGTCCTCCTGGAGGATAGCCTCGGCTCCGCTCCGGCCACTGTCCCCCCTCCAAGAAACTTTTCTTTCACTCAGACAGACTCCTTGTTGCCATGAAAACGGATTTTCCAAGGGGCCCGACCCTCCCCCTCAGGGGCATCGGACTGGAAAAACCGAAATGGCCAGAGAACAGAGACAAAAAGGGGCCGCTAAGCGGGGGCCGGGAGCGAGAGAGCGGAGGCCGATTCACTCTCTACGTCACACACACACACACACACACACACACACACACGCACGCACACACACCCCACTACACCGAATAAGAGCGCCCCCACCAGGCTCAGAAGGCGGGGCAACAGACTTCTCGCCTTCCTGTGAACCCCCAAGAGCCTCACAACCCTGTGCACTCCGCGGTCCTGAAGCCTGTCTCCCACGCCTGGGTCTCTGGCCCCCGTTCCCTCCCGGGTACACATAGCAGCCACCGGCCGATTCTGGGGGTGGTTTCTTGGAGTTGCAGGCTGGGACACCCCAGGATGTACCTTGAGTCCCAAAACCCGCTCGAGTAGCTAGCTGGCTGTGCCTGGTGTCCTTAGAGCTAGCCACAAAAATGGCCAGAGGACCTCCGCGCATGCAGCGAGAAGCTTTGAAGGCTGACCCCTGGACAAGGTGCCAGTCTGCCCTGACGGGGTTGCAAAGTTGTTTTCTGAATCCCGCAGGCGCCCGTCGGACGCCCCCACCAAGCCTGCCCGCGTGCCCCTCTTCCCAGCTCCTTCACTTCCTTGGGTTTCGTTCTTTCAAACTTTTTCAGACCTAACTGGTGGTCTCAGAGCGGGTCTCTGGAACTCCCGCCTCCTGAATAACTTTCATCACGTCACTCGGCCCAAGAGGGGCGTGAGGGTGAACCAAAGTGCTCCCCGAACTTTTTTCCAGCCGGGCCAAACGGGGGCTCGGTGATGATTGGCCAGGGCGCATCACTGCAAGTCTGTCAATCACCGGGCCTCCGGGTGGCAAGGGGCGGACCGAGCCCCAACCCCAGGGGATCTGAGCAGGTATATAAGGGGCCCCGCAAGCACCAGGCCGGATTGTGAATGCGACCCGCTGGAGACAACGCATCAGGTGCCAGTAGGCTTGTGGGTTCCTCCTAACTTTGCCCGAGCACTTCGGCAAGCCTGCCCTTCCCGCCCGACCTCCTGGCCCAAAGGCCCCCAAGCTTCCCTCCGACGGAGTCCCCGGGTCTTTTCACCGTGGCTGCTCCAGCTCCGGGAGCGCCTTCTCCTCCCGCCACACTGGCGCACCTTCTTCCCGCCCCGGCAATGTACAGCCTGCTGGAGACTGAGCTCAAGAACCCCGTGGGGACTCCCACACCAGCAGCGGCCACCGGAGGCCCTTCCGCTCCAGGCGGCGCAGGCAAGAGTAGCGCGAACGCAGCCGGCGGCGGGAACGCAGGTGGCGGCAGCAGTGGTGGTGCGAGTGGCGGTGGTGGGGGCAGCGACCAGGACCGAGTAAAGCGTCCCATGAACGCCTTCATGGTGTGGTCCCGCGGGCAGCGGCGCAAGATGGCCCTGGAAAACCCCAAGATGCACAACTCTGAGATCAGCAAGCGCTTGGGCGCCGACTGGAAACTGCTGACCGACGCCGAGAAGCGACCATTCATCGACGAGGCCAAGCGACTGCGCGCGGTTCACATGAAGGAGTACCCGGACTACAAGTACCGGCCGCGCCGCAAGACCAAGACGCTGCTCAAGAAGGACAAGTACTCCCTGCCCGGCGGCCTGCTGCCCCCCGGCGCAGCCGCTGCAGCCGCCGCCGCCGCCGCCGCCGCCGCCGCCAGCAGCCCGGTGGGCGTGGGCCAGCGCCTGGACACGTACACACACGTGAACGGCTGGGCCAACGGCGCGTACTCGCTGGTGCAGGAGCAGCTGGGCTACGCGCAGCCCCCGAGCATGAGCAGCCCGCCGCCGCCACCCGCGCTGCCGCAGATGCACCGCTATGACATGGCTGGTTTGCAGTACAGCCCCATGATGCCTCCCGGCGCCCAGAGCTACATGAATGCCGCGGCTGCAGCCGCAGCAGCCTCGGGCTACGGGGGCATGGCGCCCTCAGCTGCTGCCGCCGCGGCGGCCGCCTACGGGCAACAGCCCGCCACAGCCGCTGCCGCCGCTGCCGCAGCGGCCGCCATGAGCCTGGGCCCCATGGGCTCCGTAGTGAAGTCGGAGCCCAGTTCGCCGCCGCCTGCCATCGCATCGCACTCGCAGCGCGCGTGCCTTGGCGACCTGCGCGACATGATCAGCATGTACCTGCCACCCGGCGGGGATGCGGCCGATGCCGCCTCCCCGCTACCCGGCGGCCGTCTGCACGGCGTGCACCAGCACTACCAGGGCGCCGGGACTGCCGTCAACGGAACGGTGCCGCTCACCCATATCTGAGCGCCGGCCCGTGCTCGCCGATCCTTGCCCCCACCCGCCCCACACCCCCAAGTTGGGACGCCTTGTTGTTTAGCTTTGCTTGCCTGGGACTGTTGCCTTGTACTGGTGATGGGAAGGACAGAAAGTTTTGCTGTAGCTGTCGGGTTTTGTACAAAAGCTAAAAGAAGTCAGGAGCAGCGGAAATGGGACTTCTAGAGAGCTCGCCTGCCCCTCACCGCTGCCCCTCCCTTCTCCTTTGTAGGCTGGGAATCGCTGTGATGTTTGCAGAGAAAAAGCAGCCCCCTCCTCCTCTCGAGTTCCTGGGTTCTCCTGTTGCATTTGAAAATGTTGTCTTGTTAGTTTGCAATTAGCAGAGGAGTGAGTGAATGGGAGAAACATACTCTCTGGTGAGGCTGGCCTGAGAACTGCAACGCCCCTGCCCCCAGTCGGGTTGCATCTGCTTTCCTCGTGGTTTTTTTTTTTTTTTTTTTTTTTTTTTGTGGGGGCTGACCGCGGCTAGAGGCTCGGCAGCTAAAGCCAATGTTAATTTATAGCCAAGTGTGCGTGTGTCTCCCGCCTCGCGGTCTCTGGCTGCGGGACAGTTTGTCCAGTCCGCATTTAGGCTGTTGAGTTGGTGATTTCTGCCGTGATCTGTTTGATGTTTCTTCGCTCTAATGTGTTTCGATTTCGTTTGGGTAGTGGGGAAGGGGCTATTTTGTTTCAGGTTTTTCAAGGTTTTACTCTTAATTCCTAAATGAGAGATCAATAAATTTTATAACCAACATAATGGAGTCCTTATGATTTTGCGGGCCCGAAACTTTAGGTGCGGGTTGGGAAGGGGACCAACAAATGGTTTTATAACCGCGGTCCCATCCTGGGGGCGGAGTAAGGCCTGGGAGGAGGCAAGCAAGATCTGAAGTGGTTTCTTTTTTAGCTACCGGTGATCCAAAATACACCAGCTCCCGAAAGTCTCAGCCGAAACTCGGATGAGAGCGGTTTGTCTTCCTGGGAGCGCCTTGGCGGAGCCGGCACGCTGGGGCTGGGGCGCAAGCCCGCGATCGCTCACTTGTTGCTCGCGGTGAGCGTCCGCTGAAGGACTGTCCGCTGCCGCAGCCACGCGGGGCGGGGATGGCAGCGGCCACTGAAACCGACCAAAAAAGGGGCACTTTTGCCTTTGTGCACTGGGGCGGGAAGACATTTGAGCCGAACTGGAATATTTACAAAACGAAAACCCTTCGGAAACCTCAATGATCCTATTTAAAATAAATGGTTCCAGGGATCCCCAGCAGGAAATAAATACACTGCAACCTTGGTACTAGGAGCGGCGAGCTCAGCTTTCGACACTGGAAAATTTGGTTTTCAAAAGTACTCCTTAGATTGTCCAAGATCTCTAAAACGCCTCCCAGGGCTTTTTGTTTTTAAGTTGTCAACTCAGTCCACTTATCTGTTTTCTAGAAGAGTGTCCCTCTCATACTGAGCCTTAAACTCGCTTTCTGTTCCTACCTCCTCAACACTTCCCTTCCAGTTCCTGACCCTCGGTCATTCCGCTGTGCCCCCCGAAGGGCCCTTCATTTCGAATCAGGCCACACGGCCCCAGTGTATCTGTTTGGGGCCTAGGAAGAAAACAAATAGAACCAGTGTTTTTTTACCCCCTCCTCAGCTGTTTGAGGTGATTTCCTTAATCCCTTTAATCCTGTTACCTCGCTATCCCAGAATAACTAAACTCGGCCTTTCCAATAAGCTTGGCTGGTGCACTGTTTTTATCCTCATCCACTACTGACCACAGGTTTCTTTGCTTGAGGTCTGCTGGGACCGTAGGCGACAGAATTTCCCGTAAATTGGTCCGAATTCCACATTTCCAACGGGCTTCCTTTGTGCGGGCCAGCCATTCACCTGCGGGCCAGGGCGGGCCTCGGGGGGAGGGGCGGGGGCTTTCTGAGGCTTCGGGGGTCGTGCCCGCTTTTTACACATCACTGCGGATCCTGGAGACTAAACCCACCCTGCCTCTCTAAGAAAGGTCGAGTCTCCCTGGGAAGGCAGCGCCACTCCTCCCCCAAGAGGTTTGCACTGCCATTCCCACCCCCAGACCCCCTCCTCCACTTTGCAGCTTAGGGTGGGAAGGGGCCAGCGTTGATTTACAGACCCAGACACTTTGCCCTCCACCGGGTACTCCTTCCCTGGCCTGCTGCGTCCCAGGCTGGGGTTCGGCCTCCCTAGTACTCCCTCCTCTCCCTCCCAGGGCCACCGATTTGAGGCCCCTCTTGGAGGGCTGGTGCTTTAACCCTTGCTGCTGTGGCTGGAGCAAATCCACAGGCTGCTTGGTGGGTAGCCTGCATCACCCCTGCCCCACCTGCGGTGCTCCAAAGTCCCACAGGGAGCGAGGAAACACTCCTGTCACATCCATCCCCCATTCACATCTTTCACAGTGTTTAACCTTCAAAAAAATACCTGTCTGTGGGTTCCCCTCAAGTTTGGACTACAGGAAAAGGAAGGAAAAAACAGCAATTCGCCTCACTGAAGTGGGGGATGCCAACGGAGGAATGAACTCTGACGCTGCTTCGTTGGAAGAGTCCATTGTGCTGCTGCCTTCTTAGAAGTGCCAGGGTCACCCTTTCAGCGTGTCTCACAAACTGCCCACTCCCTCTCTAAACATCTATGGCTTTGTGCTCCACTTTGATTTCCAAACAGCTCTAAAGATAAAAGATTTCATCAATCAGCACATTTGCAGAATTTAAATATAGAAGGGTTTTTTTTTTTTTTTTAAACTTCGGCACTAGGCAAGAAAACTAAACTGGAGTGAAACTTGCGTCTTCTAGACTAGAGTTTTCAACCCCCTCCCCCACTCCTCTGCGTGCAGGTCTACCAGGGCAACTGTACCTTAATCTGTTTTATATCTTGGAGTTATGGTAAGGTTTAATTTGAAATAAGCGTTCTGCTACTTTAACAGCAATAAGAACAAGATCTGGTCAAACCCACTTCTTCCTGCCTCCTCTTGCTTCTTTTACATATGAGGAAACTGGCCCGGAAAGGGGAAATGATGCTCACAGTTGCAGCTGAACCAAACTCCCAGGACTGAGAGGGCCCTCTCTGCCCTGCCAGCCACAAAACCAAGAGAGAAAGCACTCAAATCACAGCTTCAGCTGCCCCTCAAGCCCATAATCCAGTGGGGGCTCCAGAGAAAGAGGTAATTCCTGACACAGAGACACCTAGTAGCCACTGTTTGGTCAATAAAGTGATGCCAGGCACCAAGTCTTTACAGAGGAAAGAGACTAGTTTAGTGTTTAGCTTCCAGGACTGGATCTGAGCTACTTTGGGGGAGGGGGGGACAATCCTACATAGAAATTTGCGTTTCTGTAGTACAACTTACCTCACTATTCCCTCTTTTAGAAGTCTACCAGAGGGGAGTCTGAAGTGCAGGAAAAGATTTATAAACAGATGTTTCTCACAGCCCTCCTTAAAATGCTAAAAATTACAAACAACCCAAATGTCCAAAAAATGGAGAAAGGCTAGGTAAAATGTATTTTTTTAAAGACTACACTATGCATTCTATCAGTAATTGTTAACAGAATCAAAAGAAGACTGCTTTGCAGATATTAGAATTGCTTATGGATGCTTTAATGAAACAGGGCAAAGTTTAAAACACAAGGTGAAAAGGGCAAGAGACAGAGAACTACACTCAGTGTATATGACCTTGACTATTTAAAATTAAGTACATATGATTGCAGAAATATGAAAAAATGTGGGTAGTGCTCTGAATACTGGGTACTTTACCATTTTTCTCTAATAGGATTGTATGCCTCTTATCACCAGAAAAGGCAGGTTTAAAATATATTCTCTCCCTATCACAAATACAGAAATGTGTCTTTTCATGAACGAAGAAAGTGCAAGTCTTTCCTTCAGCTGTTTTGGGGTGAGGAGGGGGCAGGGAGCCCCAGGAGCAGTAATCTCCTAGCTTTTCTCTAACTTGGGGCCTGCAGTTAACACAAGAAGGACAAGCACACCAGAGCAACCCCCTGCCAAGTCCCCTCCTTGGTAAGCAAGAGCAGGATCAGATTAGTAAGCGGCTCTGTCATTCTTCAGATCCACTCACTGGAGAAAAAGACCTCCTTGGGAGCCAAGCTGAGCAGACTGGGCTGCTGGGAGCAGGGGCCACTGAGGAACCAGAAGGCAGTTAAAGGCAGGGACCTAGGCAAAACTCACCACCTTATTGGGAGGGGGGAAAGAGCAAGCCCAGAAGGTGGATCCCAGGTCAGGCAGAGAAGAGGCTAGGTGAGCACCAACCAGCTGAATGGAACATGGCATGCTGTGTCTTTCCTACCCATCATCACCATCCTCATCCACACCACTGTCATGTCTTGTTGGACTATCACTATGACCTCCTTCCTGATCTCCCTCCTTCCACTCTGTACCCCCCAATTCATTCTCCTTAGAACATTTCACTTTCCCAACATAAACCCTATCATTGTCACTTACCTTCTTAAATAACTATCTGGTAGCTTCCTATTGATTGCTCTTAGAAAAACATCCCAACTCATCCAAAGCATTGCCTGATCCGGAGCCTCTCTGGGCTCAACTCTTCAGGCCTCTACTTTTTCCTCCCTGGATCTCAGTCAGTATTTTTCTTTCTCTTTTTTTTTTTGTAGAGACAGAGTCTCACTTTATCGCCCTGGGTAGAGTGCCGTGGCGTCACACTGCTCACAGCAACCTCCAGCTCTTGGGCTTAAGCGATTCTCTTGCCTCAGCCTCCCTAGTAGCTGGGACTAC
>CAUYON010104645.1:0-14967 GCA_963573935.1 Arctocebus calabarensis | reverse complement strand
AGGAGGAACAGGTACCACATAGGCCACGTGCCCCAGGACGAGCAGGCACCACGTGCAGGGTGTGCCCTAGGACCAGCAAGCATCATGTGCAGGACGTGCCCCAGAAGGAACAGGCACTACTTAGGCCACATGCCCCAGAACGAGCAGGCGCAGCGTGCAGGGCGTGGCTCAGGATGAGCAGGCCACGTGTAGGACGTGCCCAGAAACGAGCAGGCGCCACCTAGAGGGCCTGCCCCAGGACGAGCAGGTGCCACGTACAGGGCGTGCCCCAAGGCGAGCAGGCGCTACGTGCTCCAGGATGAGCAGGCGCCACGTACAGGGCGTGCCCCGGGATGAGCAGGTGCCACGTACTGGGCGTGCCCCGGGATGAGCAGGTGCCACGTACAGGGCGTGCCCCAGGATGAGCAGGTGCCACGTACAGGGCGTGCCCCGGGATGAGCAGGTGCCACGTACAGGGCGTGCCCCGGGATGAGCAGGTGCCACCTGCGCAGTGTGCGCCACAGCCTGATCTCTCCAGAGGGTACAGACGGACCCCTTCGCCAGTGGCTCTCAGATTTTGGCGCATCTCAGAATCACCCCGAGGACTTGCCAGAACTCAGACTGCTGAGCCCACCCTGGAGACCCTGGGTCAGCAGGTTTGAGCTGCGGCCCACGAATCCGCCGTCCCAACAAGTTCCAGGCAACTCCACGTCGCTGTTCCACGGACCCTACTTTGAGAACGCTGATGTATTCCACGCGAGGCCAGACACTCGCTTTTGCTTCTAGAAAATCTGAAACTGGACTTTGAAGTTATCATACTCGATTTTTCTAAACCTGGGGTTACCTGATACGTATAAAAAAAAAATTACAGTGATTCTGGAAACCATTTTCATCCTCTGGGAATTCTGCCGTGAAGTGCAGGTGAAAGGACAAACAGAGGCTACGTTTTTCGCAGTGGGAAAGGAACAGTTACTTCTCCTGGTATTACGGTATTAAGGGAGATAGCGCTGTCACACCAGGTACCGGGGAGCAGAGGCTTGTGGAGGGCACTAAGCTTTCACGAGCAAACGGTTTCGGACACTCAGCGTCACGAAGCCGCTCCCAGGTAGCTCTCCCCGCACCACCCGTCCTAATGCAGAGAAGTCGGAATGCATCATAAAACTCTTAGATCTTTGAACATACACGGCCACATACTTTCTATAAGTGATTTGTAACCGTTGAAGTTAAGTAAAAATGAAAAGAACAACAAGTCTATTGGCTCTTTTTTCCCCAACACATCGTTTCTGACATGCTCAGGTGCATTGTTCCCGGGAAGCTTGGACGGTCTAATCAAGACGCATCGTACAACCCTGCAAAGATCCCGAGTCCGAAACATTTTCTAATTGAACCGTTAGGAGTTCATTACGCCGCCCTTAGATCAAGAATTTAGCAGTCACTTTGGAGAAATGGATTTTTCCTCGTACCCTCTGGATGGTTAATTGTGACCTTTTCTGGACATGGACAAACTTTTGATTGTCTTATTTCTTTCAGGGTGACGGGAAAGAGACAAGAAGAACAAATACACCTTCTATGTTTGGAGGTGAACGCAAGGCTCTATATGGAGTTTCAGAGCATCGCGCCATGATCACAGCTACTAAGACCTAAAAAAGCTCTTGTCTTTGCAATTGTTTACAATTGTGGTTTTCAAACAATTTTGCTAATTTCTTACATCACATGTTAAAATAGTTGTCAAAGATGAATTGTGCAGTGTTGTGAAAATTAACATTATGTACCTTCATTGTTTTATTTTCCTTATAAATATGCCATAGATTATAAATGCCAGTACCATTCTATACCCACGAAAGCCTTTATGAAAACACTGGAAAAGCTCTTTTTCTACAGTCAGGAAGTGTACACTGTTGCATTTTTTTTTTTTTGAAAATCTGATTGCATTTTACCTTCCCCACAATACTCTGTCATCAAACTATATGCTTTTATTTTTGAAAATATTTTACTGACCATTCACAATTTTTCTTCACAAATATATACATGTACTTATGTATGTAAATACACACATACACACATATATAATATAAAATTTTCTTACATCCCTAAGTTGCTGTTAATTTTTCTTCCCAATTGATACAACATTATCATTATTATTAGTAGTATAAAGATGATTAAAACAGTGTACATAAAATCTTTGGTAAGTACTAAGCATAAAAGCCAAATTTTATTGGAAATGAATCTTTTAATAAAATGGGAAGAATGCACATGTACTTTTATGAAAGTATGTTTTTGATCATCTGGCACTCCAAAGAGGTTTACTCCTTGGGACAATGGCCTTAGACTCAAGGGACGGATTACCTAATATCACCAACTAATTATTAGCTGTGTGGCAAGTTAATTGACATCTCCGTGGTTAAGTTTTTTAATCAATATGTAAATAGTAATGGTACCTATCTCACAGAGTTATTTAGAATACTTGAGTTAATTAAGAAAGTAATTAAAACAGAACCTAGTATTTATCACAGACACCACATTAAGTTTTAGCTATTATTGTAAATAATGTTATTATGAAAATTGTAGCAAAATCTCACCTGGTTCCCACCCTTTCCCCTTTACTCAGCTAGTTATTACAATACTCTTTCTTAAAGTTATTTTTATTTGGGAGCATTCTCTCACTATGTCCTTTGAAGGCTGTATTTTACATCATTGATCACATCTTTGTAATGGCAGGACTAAAAATTATTCCTTTTTGTAGAAACTGTATCTTATGAACACTTGCATCTTTCTGCCTGTAGGAAGGAGGCCTTCAATCAAAGTTATTTTACATGTATTTAAATAATATGTCTACTAAAAGCAGCTAGTGTTAAATAAATCAGTATTAAGAAAACAGTGTGTTCTATTTTGGTGTCACAATCAGTTAAACAGAGTCATCACATAACTCTTGATATATTATAAGGAATGCTTTAAAAATGATGGATTCAGTGGCTTCTAATAGACAGGTTTCCACCAGGTGATGACATTTCTGGAAGAAAAAAAGAAGGTCTTTTCTTCACAGTTCCGTGGGAACTGACCTTGAGTGTCAGGAGGCTTGTGTGAGCTTTCCACTCTACCTTGAAGGGAGGGCATGAGGATTGTGGCTAGTAGTAGGTGAACTGGGCTGAAAGAACATTCACAGTCTAACTGAAGAAAGAAGGCTAGAAAAATCAGAAAGACATTTCCAGCATCAGGCATCATTCTGTGGCAACATCACTGATGTTTGACATCATAATAAGGTGATTTTGACCTTTTCCTAGAATATGATTGATTTAAGAAGACAAAAATATTAATAAAAATTATAGAGGATTAAACTATCATAATTAATTTTACTGAATTGATCCAAACTTTTAAAAAATTGTTAATTATTATGTACACATCATAGTTGCATAGCTTTGTAGGGTAGAAGATATAATGTGATGCTTTGATAAAAGCATACAATGTGACTCAATCAAATCAGAGGAGGCAGGCTGTCCATCACTCAGGCAGCAATCATTTCGTTGTGTTAGGAATATATCAATTCTACTCCTTTGGTTATTTTCAATTCCACTCTCTTGGTTATTTTAAGGTATACCATAATTTATTGTTGATTATAGTCACTTTGTTATAATACCAAACATTGTTTATTCTACCTATCTAACCCTGTTTTTTTTCCATTTACTGTCCCCACTTTATCCTCCTTCTCTGCTGTTCCTCCCATCCTCCGGTAGCCATTATTTCAGTCTTCATCTCCATGTCATTTTGTTTGTTTGTTTGTGTATTTAGTGCCCACACATGAGTGAGAGGCTGCAAGATTTGCCTTTCTGTGCTGGGATTATTTAAATTAGCATAATATCCTCTGGTTCCATCCATGTTAATGCACATGGCAAGATTTCATTTTTATGGCTATATAATATTTTATTGTGTATATGTGCAACAGCATCTTTATCCATTCATCCACCAGTGGACACTTGGGTCCAGATCTTGGCTTTTATACGCAGTGCTCCAATAATGAAGTGTACTATCTTTCCAATATATCACATTCTCTTCTTTTTGATATATACCAAGCAGTAGGATTTCTGGGTCTATTTTTAGTTTTTGGAGGCACTTCTGTACTGTTCTCCATGGAGGTTGCACTAATTAAAATCCCCATCAGCAGTGTGTGAGGGTTCCCTTTCTCCACCTACTCACCGGCATTTGCCTTTGTAATAAAGCCATTTTAACTGGAGTGAGATGTGCTTGTGTGATTATTACTGATGTTGAATATTTTTCTCAAATAACCTGCTGGTCATTTGTATATGTTATTTTGAGGAATGTCTGTTCAGATAGTTTGCCCACTTTTTAATCTGATGATTTTGGTTTCTTCCTATTGGATTGTTCCTCACATATTCTAATTATTGATATATGATATCTAATATGTAGTTAACATGTTTATGGATTACATAAGGTATTTTGTTGCATGAATAGAATGTGTGAGGCAACACTTCCCTGGATAATTTTAAGACTTCCTTTGTCTTAAATTTTAACAATTGCACTAGGATATGATTTTACGATTGTCTCTGTATTTACCCTTTTGGGGTTTATATAGCTTTGTGAATATTTGTATTGAGATTTTTCACACGTTGGGGGAAAATTTCATCTGTTACATCTTCAAATATTGGTTACATCTTATTTTTTATTTTCCCTCCTGTTCTCAGATTTCATTCACAGTGGCATTTGACCTTTTCCTATATTCTGTTTGGCTCTTCCATGCCTTTCTGGACATTTCTTAGCTTTCGGTTCCATACCCAATGTGTGTATTTTCTTCTGATCTAGCCTTGGTTTACTGTTGCTTCCTACAGGTGTCTCTAAACTCAAGTTGGAGCTACATATTGACATATTGGCAGTTTTTATTGTTTTTCCTTGTAGAATTTTTCTTATTTTGCATGTTTTTTTTAAAATTTCTCCCTTAATATTCTATACTGGTCAGTTATCTTAAAGTTAGTGTAGGTTAACTGCAATATTGTGATGACTTATGGTTCAATTTCTCCACTCATTTTTTTCTTTTGATTTGGGTCAATGCTTATCTTTTTATGCATAGCATTTTTATTAAATGACACATTGAGTCTAAAAATTACAAAAGCAATTTAAAAATCTAGATGATGTTATTTTCCACCAGAAGGGAGTAATACTTCTAATAATCAATTAGGATAGAGGAATAGGGAATATAATTTTGTTCCAAGTAAAGATTGAATTACTTGAAACTGGTCATGAATTTTTATGAGAACTAGCTTATTTAGGTTTGTTTTTGTTCTCACATTGTGATTATTAGTGGATCCACAATAAAAGCCTGATGTGTTTACCAAGGCAAGTTTTCCTTGGAGAATTCTGAACTCACAATCTTTTTGTCCACCTCCAACACAGCCTCTGGAGACTGCAGAAGGCTCTAAGAATTTCAGCTGCTTCTTAAAATGGGCAAATACCTCAAGGACCAAAACATCGTGAAAGTTAAGTCTCTCTTCTACAGGCAACTTTCCCCCCCTATAATATTTAGCTTTAATATCAGAGCTGCATTGGTACTGTTTTCATGCCTTTAAAAAGATTTTGGAATTGCTTTTATAGCTATTGTTGGTGGAAAAGCTATTATAGAGCTAAAGATCAAAACTGAAAAAAATCCTAGAAAAAAATCATAACATTGGCACACAGGGATGGCATGACTTCATCTGCACCCATTTCCATGTTCTGTGTTTCCTTCTGTTCCCTGATTGCTCAGCTAGGACTCCAGGAATGTGTGGAATAGAACTGCTGACAGTGGCCTCCTTGTCTTGTTCTGGTGTTAGAGAGAATTCCCTGAACTTTCCCCCATTTGGTACAAGGTTAGCTGTAAGTTTAAAGCATATGGCTTTTATTATTTTGAGGTATGTTCTTTCCTATATGCTTAGTTTGTTGAGGGTTTTTTATCATAAAATAGTGCTGGATTTTATCAAACATTGTTCAGCATCCATTGATATGATCATATGTGTTTTTTTTTTTTTACTATATATGAGGAAAATCATCTTTATTAATTTGCATATGTTGAACCATCTTCTTATCCATGGGATGAAACCCACTTGATGATTGTGAATTACCTTTATGGCGTGTAGTTTTCCAATATTTTACTGAAAAACTTTGCACCTATGTTCTTATCGAGAACTCTAGGGATACCAACCTATACTTTTCATTTTTTTGTCGTGGTCTTCCTTGACTTTGGTATTAATATGATACTGGCTTTTTAGAATTAGCTAGAGAGGACTGCCTCGTCAGTATTATGGAATAGTTTCAGTAGGATAGAAAAAAGAAGAATCCACCAAAAGACCCCTAGAATTAATAAATAGATTCAAAAAAGTCTCAGGTTACAAAATTACTGTACATAAATTAGTAGCACCTTCATATACTATTAACAGTTAAGCTGGGATTTGAATCAAGAGCTCAATACCATTTACAATAGCTGCAAAGAATATATAATATAGAAATGTACTTACCCAAGGAGGTGAACAATTTCTACAAGAAGAACTGCAAAACACTGATGAAACACACAAATAAATGGAAAACATCCTATGATGGTGTATTGGAGTAATCAAAATCAGTAAAATGTCCATGCTGACTAAAGCAATTTACAGATTCAATGAAATTTCCATCACAATACCAATACAATCATTTTTCATGGATTTAGAAAAAAAATTCTAAACATCATACGAACCCAAAACAGACCCTGCTAGCCAAAGCAATGTGAAGCAAAAAACAAATTTGGAAGCGTCATGTTACCTGACTTCAAATTATACTACAAAGTTATAATAAACAAAAGTCTGATACTATTATAAAAGTAGATGCATGGACCATTGGAACCAAACAGAGGATGCAGAAATAAAGCCATACAAGAACAACCAATTAATTTTCAACAAAGCACATAAAAACATATACTGGGGAAAGGGTGACCTGTTTAATAAATGTCCTGAGAGAACTGAATAGCCACCTGCCAAAGGATTACAGTGAATCCCTGTCTCCTATAGACAAAAAGTAACTCAGGATAACTAAAAGACTTAAATGTAAGAACAAAAAACACAGAAATTCTGGAAGAAAATATGGGAAATAATCTTCTGGAAATCATTGGTCTAGGCAAGAATTTATGACTAAGACTTCAAAACACAGTAACAATAAAAGTAAATCAATGAGACTAAAGAGTTTCTGTACAGAGTAAACAGGCAGCCTACAGAATGGGAGAAAATACTCATAAACTATACATCTAACAAAGGACTAATTTCCAGAATACACAAAGAAATCAAAGAAATCAGCAAGGAAAAACAGCCTCATAAAAAAGTGAGCAAAAGCATCAACAGATTATTTTAGAGGGAGATAGACAAATGGACTACAGACAAATAAATACATGTTTAACATTACTAATCATCTGGGAAATGTGAATAAAAACCAAAGTGATACCACCTTACCCCTATTAGAATGGCCTTTATTATAAAGTCGAAATATAAAGGATGTCGGCACAGATGTGGCAAAAAGGGTATGCTTATACACTGTTGTTGATAATGTAACTAGTGTATTCCTCTATGGAAAGCAGTCTAAAAATTCCTCAAAGAACTAAAAGTAGACCTACTATTCAATCCAGAAATCTCACTCCTGGGAAACGACCCAAAGGAAAAATAAGTCATTTTATAAAGAAGACACCTGCACTCCAATGTTTATGGTAGCACAGTTAACAATTACAAAGATTTGGAAACAACCTAAACACCCTTAGCTGAGGAGGGAATAAAGAACATGTGTGTGTGTACATGGAACTCTACTCTGCCATAGAAAGGAACGGGATCATGTCTTTTGCAGCAACTTAGATGGAAGTAGAAACCATTATTCTAAGTGTAGTACCTCAATAATAGTAAAACAAACACCACCTATTCTCACTTACAAGTGGCAGCTGGATGAGGGGTATATACAACCATAAAGTGGTGGAATAAACATTGAAAATTAAGAAGGGGAAAGCGAGACAGGAAGAAGGAAGGATAAAATTCCACCTTCCAGGATAATGTCCACTACTCTGGTGACGTGTACACTAAAAGCCCTCCCTTCAGCGTGATGCAATTCACCCATGTAACAAAAACACTTGGACCCCCTTAATTTAGTAAAATTAATTAAATGGACTCTGACAGGTTAAAAAAAAAAGCATGCATTTGAATGAATTTTTCCTCTATGCAGTGCAAACACGGGGATAGAAGCATACAGCATGCAGATCAGATTTCTGAAATCCACATTCATCTCTTGCCAATTGTTAAGAATTTACCAAACTCACAGTCCTCTGACTTCATATAAGACTTCTTCAAATGACTATTTTGTATTTTACTATCATAATCTTAGAAACTTCTGAAGGATTCTATCAGGTGTTCCTTACTGCAAATAGGCAAAGATGTTGTTTAAACAGAAATCAATGCATAATTAAACATTTTCACTGTTCATGTTAGCTGTGTGAAAGCTGTATAAAAATAATTTATACTTTTAAAAAATTAAGTATTTATTTTATAAAACCATCAACAAAGGTCAATTTTCACTGTTTTTATTCCTTTTTAGTTTACTGTGTATGATCTTACTTTTTAAAAGAATGTGTAAGCAAATAATGATGTAAGAACATGATTAATCTAGTATAAAAATGTACTAAATCCTAATTTTACTGACAGCTAAATTTTAGAAGTGGTGAGTAGAGTGTTGATCAATATGTTTAGGAAAATTGCTGGCTGTCAGTCACTGTACCAATTCATGGAAAAGGATGCCAAGTAATTTAAACAGTGTATTCAGTTAGCAGTAGGAAAATAGGAATTGATAACTATGTCCAGAAACATTTATACAAAATGATAAAATATTTGTTAGTCTGGCAATGTTTTAGAGACAATTACATAATGCAAATTAGATATTATGTAATGAAATAAGAGAAAGTAAAGATGATTTGTTTTTAGGAAATCAAATAAATTAGAACAAATACATTCCATATTGAAACTGTACACACACAAAAATAAGTAAGAATTTAGAAAATATTAATTTATCAAGCACATTTCTATGACTGATTTCTTCACTTATAAATTTATTTTCCTTAGTAAAAGGGGAATTCTTTTTATATAAAACTTCTTTCGGTATGTATAAATAATTGCTTAAGGATTTATTGCTAATTGCTTGACCAGGTGAACATGAAGAAGAAGAAGCCTAAATTATTGACCTTATAATAATTTTTACATAACAGCAAATTACATATAATTTAATAGATGAATCTAGTAACCAAAGCCATAATACTTCCCTCCACCAACTCCACCCTTTTCCACCATATGACTCTTGTAAGTCATTGGCATCCTTCACCAGACTGTGGTCTTATTCTCAAAATGGACTGCTCTACATAAGAACCCCTCTTTTCTATGTCTGCTGGTCAGGAACTTTGATGTCCCCTTGGAATGTGTGGTATGAAAGTTAGTACTAAAATCCTGCTATAAAATATTATTTGACTATTACTATTTAATTCTGGGTGAGAAAAAAAGAAAACACATCAAGGTTTTCTCCTTAAAGAATTTGTCAGTTGAAATATGAATAAAACGTATATGATATACATTCAATGTAAGCAACTGAACAGTTTTAAAACAGATGATAGTGTGGTTTCTGTGTATTTGGTGAAATCCTATAATTCAGTACCTGGTCCACCTCTCCTGAAAATGTGGTTATACAGACAAGTTATAGGTAACACAAAGCTTTTGTTAATTCTTTACAATATGGTATTTCATCTCTCAGTCAGCCCATAGTCAAAATTCAAACTTGTAGTTTATACCCAAATAAAGCCTTAAATGATCTCTCAGCATCGAAGTCCCAGTGTAAAAGTTCCTTTTTTTTTTTTTTGAGACAGAGTCTCACTATGTTGCCCTGGGTAGAGTGCTGTAGCATCATAGCTCACATCAACCTCCAACTCTTGAGTTTAAGTGATTGTCTTGCCTCAACCTTCCAAGTAACTGAGACTACAGGTGCCTGCCCCAACACCGTGCTATTTTTTGTTGCAGTTGTCATTGTTGTTTAGCAGGCCTGGGGTTGGATTTGAACCCGCCACCCTTGGTGTATGTGGCTGGCACTGTAACCACTGTGCTATGGGCGCCTAGCCAATAGTTCTTTGGAATTAAAGGAATTCCAGTGCAGGTATACAGCTGAACATCAACCTGCAAAGTAAGTTGAGAGTTGGAGTAAATGCATTATGGAAATTGCATACATAAGTTAAAGATACTTGGAAAAAGAACAGAAAATCCGGTCCATGTGCTCATTTACTCAAACTAACATTTTTTCAGTGGAGCAATTTATTACAGAATTATAAAACAAAGAATTATATGAAATCAGACATTTATGTTTATTTTTAAGACATTTATGTTCATTTTAAAGACAGATTTCTAAGCTGGGCTCTAACCAGGACATCTATGTATTGTTTTGATTTTTCTTACAAAGCGCATTAATTGTGGTTTATTTTTTTTTTCTGGAGAAATTTAATTCTACCTGTTTCCACTGAGCACATACATGTCAAGCAGGATGAATGTGCTGTGTGTGCAAAATGGGACACACAGAAACGTATCCACAGACATGAATACTTTTAGTAATTTTTTTATATCACCTAATTTCAAAAATTAGCATTTGTTGCAGAACGCCTGGGGTTTTATAGAAAAACCTGTAAGTTCCCCAGTCAAGGGGCCCCCAGGACACCCGCAGATGTGATGATGCTTTGAGAAGGTTCAAGAACTTGTGGTTAGGATCAAACGCAGGTCTACATTTAGATCCCTGAGTGTTCTGCAAACTTCCTTCCAAAAGGAACCTACTAGCTTGCATTCCCACCAGCAGTGCAGAAGTGTTCCCTTTTCTCCACATGGAATACCATGCAGCATTAAAAAAATGGAGACTTTACCTCTTTTATGTTTACATAGATGGAGCTAGAAAATATTCTTCTTAGTAAAATATCTCAGGAATGGAAAAAAAATATCCAATGTACTCAATTCTACTGTGAAACCAATTTATAATAACTCACACTTGCATATGAAAAATAAACACAGCTATAGCCTAGGATGAAGGAGGGAAGAGGAGGCAGGGGGGAAGGGGGGTGGGCTAATAGAGAGAGGGTTAGTAAGGGGACCACACCTATGGAGCATAGTCCAAGGGCAAGTTGGATCTATCAAGTCTAGAACACAAATGTCTTAGCGCGGTAATTGGGTAAAAGAGGGGAAAGCTATGTTGATTAGTAGCATGTAAGCACTCCAATTTGTACAAATAATCAACACATCAAATCCCATAATGGCATAAATGTATGTATGATCTATGTACAAATGACTTAATTAAAAAAAAACAAACTCGTGGTTAGGGTTTATTACAGCAAAAGAACAGGAAGCAAATCTAGCAAAGGGCAGAGGCCTGCGAGGGATGAAGTCAAAACAGAAACAAGGGCGAGCTTCCCAAACCCTGTCCCAGGGGAGTCCGTGGGGCGGCTCAATCCCTCAGCGACACCGGGGGAGAGCGGGTAGAGACATGCACCCTTCGGGGAGAGCTAAAACCCAGGTTCACACCGGATTGTGGAGACGAATAGCCCAGGTTTACACGGGAGCTGGGGAGATGCAGAGCCCAGGTCCACACTGGAGCTGGGGAGACGCAGAGCCCAGGTCCACACGGGAGCTGGGGAGACACAGAGCCCAGGTCCACACCTGAGCGTGGAGACGCAGAGCCCAGGTTCACACGGGAGCTGGGGAGACACAGAGCCCAGGTCCACACCTGAGCGTGGAGACGCAGAGCCCAGGTTCACATGGGAGCGTGGATAGGCAGAGCCCAGGTTCACACCTGAGCGTGGAGACCCAGAACCCAGGTTCACACGGGAGCTGGGGAGACACAGAGCCCAGGTTCACACCTGAGTGTGGAGACCCAGAGTCCAGGTTCACACGGGAGCTGGGGAGAACCAGAGCCCAGGTTCACACTGGAGCATGGAGATGCAGAGCCCAGGTTCACATGGGAGTGTGGAGACCCAGACCCCAGGTTCACACTGGAGGGTGGAGACCCAGAGCCCAGGTTCACACGGGAGCAGGGGAGACGCAGAGCCCAGGTTCACACCGGAGCATGGAGACGGAGAGCCCAGGTTCACACTGGAGCGTGGAGACCCAGAGCCCAGGTTCACACCGGAGCATTGAGATGCAGAGCCCAGGTTCACACTGGAGCATGGAGATCCAGAGCCCAGGTTCATACGGGAGCAGGGGAGACGCAGAACCCAGGTTCACATGGGAGTGTAGATACGCAGAGCCCAGGTTCACACGGGAGAGTGGATAGGCAGAGCCCAGGTTCACACCGGAGTGTGAAGATCCAGAGCTCAAGTTCATACGGGAGTAGGGGAGACGCAGAGCCCAGGTTCAAACTGGGGCGGGGGGCACAGGCGCCCTCTGTACTGCATGCGTGCAAACCCCAGACCCTCTGGAGGAACCATACTGTCCCTGGAAACAGCTCAGGCACCGCGAGACGCAGTCACCGATGAACCCTGGGACCCTTCCTGACCCGCTCACAGACAAGGCCAAGGCCGGCCCTGGGGGCAGCTTCCTGAGGGAGGGCAGCCACCTGCTCTCTTGACTTTTTCCTGCAGTCTCCTTGATTTCGTGGTCTTATGTCACTTGTGATTTAAAGTTAGTTCACGTGGAATACTCACATTCCGCTACTACAAATGTCCCAATGAACATAGTGTTGGAGAAATAATAGTAATTTCCTCATCTTACATTAATAAACTTCTTTTTATAGTCCTGAAGGAAACAGAGATTTTTTTGTTTGTTTGTTTGTTTGTTTTGGTAATTAGAAAAATATGCCATGAAAGTTTTTTCTTCCCACATCACTGATCTTAGAACTCTCAAAAGCAAGGTTTTTACTCAAAAGTAATTCAGCCACATGGATAATACTTGCCAGGTTTAAAAAATAATACCTTCTCTGTATACTTTGGCAAGAACTATTTAAGGGTGCAATTCAAATGGGATAGCTCTATTCAAGGACTCTTGTAAAAAAAAAAAGTAGTAATATTTATTATGGATTAGGAAAGATAATGGCTAAATTTATGTCCATGGGAATATTTTGGGCCTTCATAAAACATATCAACTAGAATTTGCTGCACAAATCAATTTTGGAAATACTGATTTACTTGTTATTTACTTATGTGATATATCATTATGGATAATTAGACGCTCAAGATCTCAAATTATTCATGTAATAATAGCTACATGATCATGTTACAATGGCTCCTCAGATGAGAAGTTTATTTTTTGCTTTGACCTTTGAATTCAGGATATCTTTGATGATAATTATTTTCTTCATGGCATTGAAAATGAGGTGTTACTTAGCAATTCAATATTAATTTCTCCAGCATATTAAAATTTAATACTAGCAAGCTATTCTTTTGGTCCTAAACAGACTGCAAATATTCTTAAGAATGATTCATGAACAAGCATTAAGCTGTTAAGGAATGTATGTATTTCAACTGGAATAATGAATGGTAGGTACCATAATACAGAGTTCCCCACAGATCCGTTAACTTTACAGAGATTTAGGGTATGTCAACGTTTTGATCTTAGGGATTCACCATCTCATTTTCTCATCCTAGACCACTAAGGGTCTCAGGGAAGACCTAGGGAAGAAAGGAAAAGGGTCAAAGCGTGTTAGATGTTTAATCCCTTTCCCCCAAATGACAGCGTGATTGTGCACAAACTTTCTGAAACCCATCTTCAAGAAGGCCAGGGAAGTGCAAGGGAACAATTGGAATATTTGATGACCATAGGAATATTCCCAATATCTGTTTCTAATTTATCTTTTATTCTGTATGAATGTTTAGAAAAACTCCCCTTTCTCTTTTTCAGATCATATATATTTTGTTGTTTTAATTTAATAGACACACTGTTGAGTGAAAAGGCAATTACCCAGTACCCTCTGTCATGATAAAAGTTGCAATCACATATAGAAAAATATGGTGGTGCCTGTGGCTCGGTGAGGAGGGGGCCGACCTCATATACCAAAAGTGGCAGGTTCAAACCCGGCCCCAGCCAAATTGCAATAAAAAAAATAACCGGGCGTTGTGGCAAGCACCTGTCGTCCTGGGTACTTGGGAGGCTGAGGCAAGAGAATTGCCTACTCACAAGAGCTGAAGGTTGCTGTGAGCTGTGAAGCCATGGCACTCTACCAAGAGCAACAAAGGGCTAGTGTGATGGTCTGCATGTAGTCGTGAAGGTGAACAAGGAGCATTTATTCTTCAAGATTGAGTTCAAATGCCACTCTATCCTTGAAAGCTTCAATGTCAAAAAAAAAGAAGAAGAAGAAGAGAAATAGAGGCAAATGAGATGTCAATCGATGGAGAAATTCATCCAGAGAAAATGTAAATGTAGACAAAACTAAACTCACATATTACAACTTGGGACAGCTGTGCCCTTCTACTATTGTGGACTCTTCCCACTTAGATGATTTTTATTTGAAGCAGCATTTAATGTTGAATATAAATTTATAAGAATATTTTTCTCTCAACTTTATTAAGAACATAAAATCAACATACAAACATAGATATTGTTAACATGTCTACAGATTTAATGAAACCAAATGAAATATTCTGAAACTCATTGAAAAACTGAATCTATTTTAAAATTTCGTTTTTGAGCTGTTCTGTAGAATAGATGCTCTTTCAATAGGTCTACACTTGTCCAAAAATAATGTCAAATATTTTAACATAAGCTAGGATGACCAGCAGAAATATTTTTAAAATTGAAGAGAAAATGTCATTCTAAGTATGTATCTATTCAAATATAGTTGGTCAGATTTAGCTTTTTTTTTGAGACAGAGCCTCAAGCTGTCACCCTGGATAGAGTGCCATGGCATCACAGCTCATAGCAACCTCCAATTCCTGGGCTCAAGCGAGTCTCCTACCTCTGCCTCCCAAGTAGCTGGGACTACAGGTGCCCGCCA